>BMAO01035308.1:0-19390 GCA_019973975.1 Trichonephila clavata
GTAGTCTCTCACTACCCCTAGGGTTATTAATTCCCCTTTGCACATTATCTACATTTGGATATGTCGGATTCATAATTAATGACTACGCAAATAATAAATCAGTTATTTATTTTATTTCCTTATGATAGAAATACACAAATATTAATCAAACTTTAAGAACAACAAATTATAGTGGAGTGAGATCAGAATTCAATTATGAAGACGGAATACTAACTGATACCACGGGGAATAACGCATACAATCAAACTACGCATTTAAATCTAATCTACCAAAAATCACAGACCTGATATCTCCTTAAGAGGAAACTTGAATACTTGTAGAATTTATGAAGTGGCTTCAATTCAGGATATCTTCACTTACGTCCGAACCGAATTAATGAATCTTTTTCAATAAACTTCCTTCCGCTAACAAACTTCACTTAGTTAAACTAAACTCCTAGAAACACTTTCTTAATCAATCACGTAGTTTACTCCTCTATCAAAACACGTAGTCATCCTCATCTCTTCATTTCATTTCTCCCTTTTATATCTCTTCGAACTCGCTAAACCGAAACTATCTTATTTGCATAAGTCACACTTTCAGCTCTCAGCGGGGATTGGTTAAAATAAATACAATTTAAAAGTTTATGAGAGAAGGTTAGTGAAACGCGTAAGCACCCGTCACAAACTTTCAATATTGGTGATCCAATTTTTAATCACAATTTTCACGCCCCCCCCACCCTTCCTTTCCATATAGTAACAATGTACTGAATTTAATAATAATGTACTTTAACGCTAAAGCTATACAGTAGGATTTTAATTATAAACTCTGCTAATTATCAAGATAAGCCTTAAATTTTGTACATAGTTTTATATATGTCAATCCTATTAGACAGAGAGAGAACTTACTGGTAATTATTCAACTTATTCTTAACTTATTATTGTTAAATTACTTATATAATGCATTGTGCAGTAGTGATACATTTATAAGTGTATTATATCAATGTAAACGTGTATTTTATTTTTTATTGTGTCAGAATTCATATATTTTGTTTTTCTTTCTTTCAGTTAACTAATAATATTTTTAATCATCTTTTATTTTCGACTTTTAGATAAGCTAGCACCCACCCACCCCGTACGCGTAGGATTATCATGACCCCCTAAGGGGGCACGCTTCCCAGTTTGAGAGATGCTGGTGTAATGTAAAAAAAGAAATAAATTTTGCATGTTGTGCTTATGTTATCAGTCGTAATTTAATGGCACAAGATCAGTCTCCAGGTAACGCACTACGCTAAATATTTGTACTATAGTGTTCGAATTAATTGGAACAAACATGTTTTTCTTGTTTAAGTTGGTATGTGATTACCAATGATGACTCGAACCACCTTCAGCCAATTATACTTGTCTCGAAGTAGTACGAAGGGTCAACATTTACAAAAATGTACTTGTTTGATTGGTTTTAGTGTATGGTTAGATCAGTTGTGAGCCTTTTATTGTGGCATCTGGGTGTTATTATTTTACGTTCCATGTAACACGTGTTACTTTTGCTTATTCAAAGATAGATATTACTCTGAGGAAGCGTTATAAAATAATGAACACACTTCTGTGACCGTGAGAGATATAGCTACTCCAGTTGGTGTGGACAAATCAAGAATTTCAAGATTTCAGATCATCGTCTCTAGAAAGAAAAGTGAAAATGTGTGGGCACAAACGGAAAACTACTCCAAGAACTGATAAAACTCTAATAAGAAATAGAAAAATAAATCGAAGAAAAACAATCACAGACCTTCGAAGGTATTTATTGGTTATGGTGTTGAAATAAGTACCTCAACTGTTCGGAAAAGGCTTATGAAAGTTGGCCGTAAGGCAACAAGACTGAAGAAAAAACAATTTCTACCTCAAAAATTGATAAAAAAATGTTTAGCATAGGCCAAAAAATACCGATCACGTGGACTGTTAACAACTTTAAGAAAGTAATTTTCAGTCATGAAACATATTATTGGGTTGATGCATAGTTAACCGGCGTTTTTTCAATAAATTTTATTTAACAAAATCAGTAACAATATTTGACAAAAAACATGTGTAAACGATTGTTTGGGAGCGTAGTCACCGTCTACTTAATTACTGCTTCCCATTTGCTTGGCAGACGGTCGATTCCACGAGCGAAGAAGACACGATTCTTAGAAGCGATCCACGCTTTGACATCGGCCTCCAAGTCATCCGATCGTCGATTCCGAGCCTGATCGTCGAAATCCGATGGGTCGACCTATCCCTGGCTTATTCTCCAAGCTGGTTATCACCTGATTTGAAACGGGCAAACCCCTCCTTACACTGACTGTCGCTGAATGTTCCTTTGCCAAAAAGTTCGTTGAGATCGCGAAATGACTGTGCTGCTTTCCATCCTTTCTCGAAGTGGTAGAGCGTAATACGGCGAATACGACAATGGTTTTCGACACACATTTTTCTAAAACACGAGAGAAGATTATTTTTACACAAAAATAATAAACAAAACGCTGCTTTTCACTGATGAAAAACGGACTGAGAAAAACGCCGGATAAATTATACATCAACCCAATAATTTGTCCAGGGATACAAATCAAGTATAAGTAGAAGTGATGGTCAAACTCTGCTACCAGATTATATCTAATGGACCGTAAAACACCCTTCTTAACAGATGTTTTAGAATTTTTTCCGCAAAAAATGGCACTTGAAGCTTAGTTTCTCTTTAAAGCATGATGAATTCTGTTAAATACAAAGAAATGTTATGCAATAGATTGTTCTATTCATGTAAACATTCGACGAATAATTTCAACATGTGACTTAGACCTTGTTACACTTCGAAATTATTCCAGATTCTTAGACCAGAAAATAAAATATAAGGGCTTGATTGGATGGTAATTCAATAGGACTAAATCCTATTGAGACTTATTGCATTTTCTGAAGAATCGTTTAGCTAAGATGAATTGCCCGACGACAGAACAAATTAAAAAATGTGTTATACAGGTGTGGTTCCCCAAAGATGAAATCAAAGAGCATGTGTGCTACACTAGAGGAATCAATGCCAAGAAAAAGTTGAAAAGGTCATTTCTGCAACAGGAAGACAAACTTCGTACTAATATAGAGATTTTTCTGTCTACTTAAGGTATGTCAAAATTAAAAGCTAATGTTTTCCCATTTATCTCAATTAATTCGAGCAGTATAGTATAATACAACTTAACGATAAGCGGACACGAAGTGGAAGGTAAGGTCATATCTGTTCTGGAGAAAATTTAAAAAAAAAAATTTTTTTTTAAATGTGTCCATGTAAAATGTATCCGTACCAAAGTATGTATGTATGTATGTATGTATGTAATTTGTTCGGGTGGAATCTTGCAACTCAATTTTGAAGCTGATATCTTCATCCTATTGAGCTGAAATTTTGTATACACGTTTAGTTTGGATGACAATGCATGTTTTGAACATTTATATTCCGATATTGCAATTAATTAAGAATATATTAATTAAAAACCTGAAAACCCATTAACATTATTACAACAATGCAGACCAACTTTGATATGTCTGCATTGTTGTAGTAATGTTATTGTTACAACAATAACAAAAGTTGGCGTCGAAAATCGGTTTTCAGCCAAACTGGAATTTTATACCGTTGAGCTATTCACTGTATTAATAATTTGTCTAAAAAATAATTACTTTTCTACAACGTAAAAATAATCTAATTTCGACAACGAATGCATTTTTTTTACAAATTTCTATCTATTTTCTTGGATTTAAATTCAAAACAAAAAAAGTAGAGCTATTTTTCAAGTAGATTGGTACATTGTATTCCTTTCTCAACGCTACCAAGTTAAACTGAGATGGAGTATTGTAGAAATTCTTTAAAAAATTTATCTAACTTTAATCTATGAAACTCAGACAAAAAATAATTACAGAATCGGAAAGATCATTTATTTCGTCCCAATACGGTATAATGTTTTTTACAAAAGAATAACATTTGTATTTCTTACAGTTTTTTTAAATGAGTCAAAATTGATGCGTTTTTATGAAAATAATGTCTAAATTGTTGCGCATGAATTTTTTTTGTTTAAATGAATCGACATTCCGTACCAAAACAGCTCATGCTTTACTCTCTTAGAATCAGTCATTTAAAAAATAAAATGCCGAAAAAACCTTTTTTTTTACGATTTTTCAAAAAATACTCAACATTTTAACTTAACATTTAATAACTTCGTCATTTATGAAGATAATCTTATAAAACCTTTTTTTCGTTTGTAGAACAATATTACCCAAGATCTGTACGAAGATTGAAAAAATTGCTTAAAAATTAAGGATTTAAAAAAAATTGTGTTTTTCTTCGAGTACCCTTTTTGCGAGAATTCATTTAGCTAGACTGTTCGAAAATAACCGGCAAACAACCTAGCAACATTGATGCGTTGAATGAGATGAACAGACTGAGAAACCTGTCCAGTGATAACTAAAATGTAAAAAATAAATTAGAAGTAAAAAAACCTTTTTAAAAACAAGCTTTTATTTAAATGCGCTAAAAAGAATAAAATAAACTTTTTTTACTATCAACTGATAACGTCTTTACACAATTTATATGATATAAAAGCTTGTCACGAGATTTACCTCTGCAGATAAACAAGTAAATTGATCTGATTGATTTTAATTTGTAAAAATTTCAAACTAAGTAAATAAGAGTACTTTAATCTCTCGACGAGCTTTTATATCATATAAATTGTGTAATGACGTTATCAGTTGATAGTAAAAAAAGTTTTACAGAAAATGTTTATTTTATTCTTTTTATCGCATTTAAATAAAAGCTTGTTTTTAAAAAGGTTTTTTTTACTTCTATAATTTATTACATTATTATAGCTAAAGCGACCCCAAATTTCACAATTTTACGATGATTTTTCCACTAACTTCTATCTTATATAGCCATACTATTATTCGCAGTCACAAGTCAGACAAAAAAAATGTTGTGTGGTACTGTTAAAATTAACGTAGTTTGCGTGAATCGGGATTTGAGAAAAAGATGTCACCTAACTTTGACTCTCCATAAAAAGAAAACACACTTTCTTTTCTATGCATAACAAACAAAACTAAACTCAGTGTCTCAACAGCCCATGAAGAGCCAAGGCCCCTGTGTCCATCTCAGTTTTCGTGACCTTGGTCACTGAGGATCATGAGCAGATGTTCCAGTCAGGTGGTCAGTCCAACGCGAAACACTCAGTGTTTAGTTCCCAAGCAATCTTGGTATTCATTTATCAACCCTTTGAAGGGATGAAAGGCTGAGTCGACCTTGCACAACCCGGAGTTTGAGCCCCGGACCTGAGGCGTGGAAACGTGATACGCTACCACTCGGCCACTCTCTATGCTTAATAATCAGATTATTTTTTTATTTGCAGAAAATCTTCAATTTAATCTTTCTCTGAAAATACCTTCCATCACGTCTTTGGGTACTGTGATTGGAAATTCCACTTCACTGTGATTTTTTTCACTAAGGCGATCTTTTATAGCAGTGCCATTAATCACAATCACGAATGAAGCAAAAGCCTTTGCTGGTCAAAATTAACGTAGTTTCGGCTAGTTTGCGAAAATGATGCCGCCTAACTTTGACGCTTTATAAAAAGAAAAATATTTCATATACTACTCTAAGCATTATGAAAAGATAACCTATTTAAAGAAAATTCCAAAATGGTACAACACTTGTTATATTTCTATCCATAACAATCATTGTAATTTTTTTCAATTCCTACTCTCTATAGTTCACTCCCTCCCTATATATATTTATCTATATATATAGCTTGTTCAAATTTTCAATCGTTGATAAAATACTTTTTATCCATCTACTGAAATTCAAATATATTTTTTTTAAACTTGTAGTGACTGACACTTGATGAAAATACAGTTTTTTTTCAAATATTAATTCATTAATTAAATTTTGTTTTTTAATTTTAAATTTAATCTGTGCGTTATTTCTGATGTAGTTAGAACTACCTACAACAGATGGCGCCAACACGTTTTTCCAACGAATTTTTTCTTGGCTTCAAGTACATTTTTTTTTAACTTGTAGTGGAGGATACTTGATGTTAATACAGTTTTTTCAAACATTAATTCATTAATTAAATTTAACAAATGAAAAAAAAAATTCTTTGTTGACCTAAGTAGAAATTGACTTTAACAAAAATCTTTTAAATCACTTGTTTTTTTTTTTCAAAATTACTTCATCTCAAAAACTCAATTTTAAGTGTGTAATCTGAATAGTGTCAGTCCCATACCAATTGTATTAGCCCCATTAACGATTGCCCAGTGTTCGTACGTCCGGTTGAAGTCATTAGAAATACGACGATGATATTATTTTAAGTGGAGTCGAAAACTTTTCCAATACTCAAAGTGCGTTCAATTGAAAGAACTATGGGAATACCCCAAAAAGTATTATTCATAGTGTATTTAAAGACACACGAATTTTTTATCCATATCATGTGCAATATGCATCAAGTCTTCGAACTTGTGAGTACACTCCAAGGCTCGAGTTTGTCAGAAAAATGGGGGCGAGAAAAACAGTGAGATCCGGAATTCCAGTACAAAATAATTTGAGCTGACGAATCCACATTCAAAAAGAGTGGATATTTAAGCTGTTTAATTAAGGATCACGATACCTGTACTTTTATGAAGTCAAGTCCTACACTTGAGCCTTGAAGGCGATCCTTATCTGGATTTAATCACCGTCGATTGATCCACTCTAGGTAATCTTCCATCGATAAACTCCAAATGCACTTAATCATTCCACGATCCTTCACTTTCCAACTAACCAACCAACTAGCCAACTAACTCTTCAAACTCGTGAATACAGAATTTATGTAATATACTTAATTTGCATAATCACACTTTCCTTACTCAGGGAAAGTTGGTTGATAAAATCGTTTCCCCAGAAGAATCCCCAAGGGGTTAGTAGAGCCGCGTATAGATCTGTCACAACCATAAACAATCCTTTAAGTCATTTAGTCGAAATGCGGCCATCGGTTGAGTCTTACACATTAATTTGTTTCAAATTACCGTTTGAACGAGTATTTGGCAATGCATGTTATATACTCTCTACTTTTAAAGATCTCAGGTAGGGCCTACTTTCGCAGAGGGCCCAGGGCCTCAAAAATTCTTTTCTGGGCCCAGGGCCTCAAAGAGTCTTAAGACGTCCCTTACATTAATTTTAAGTGAAGTAGCAAAATCTTTTTGTCCAACTTGTGACTGCGAATAATAGTATGGCTATATAAGATAAGGTTTGTGAAAAAATCCCCGTAAAAAAATTGTAAAGTTTGTGGTCACAATAGCTATAATGATGTGATGCAAGGTGTCAATTTTCCACATTTTCAAAAATGTATTCATCCTTAGTTAACCAAATGTGTGTGCTAGGGGATTTTTTTTAAATATGGACTCCACATTTCACCTCACATGCGCACTTATCGTTAAATTTCGGGACACCCTGTACTTACCCAAAAGTGTTAAAATATATGTCAAATGAAAGGAAAAACAAAGTAAATGGTGTATATCTTTGTGGGGGGGGGGCATTTTTATAAAAGATTAAATCTTAAATTAAATGTAACAAGTAATATTTTTAAAAAATTTAAGTCAATTCCTCCTTTGGTAAAAAAAGAAAAAAAATTAAATTACTTTTTATTAAATAATTACAATTAATGTAAATATGTCTATATACATGTGACAGAATCACAATATAAAGTGTCAAAACATCTTCTAAACTAACATTAAAAACTTTTTAACCACATAAAATTTGCAGTTACATTTTTTTTATAAAAGTTTAATATAATAGGTTCGACAATTTATCTTAAAACCAGTGTAAAAGGAATGCTGACATCTAACTAGCATATGATTATTCAGGTTAAGTTAAATCATCAAAAATTTAACAAACCCTGTTTTTATCAAGTGGTGCTGCCATCTAAAGGAATAATATCGACTAAAATATATTTCTAAGACAAGAATTAGTTTAATTAAATTTAATTAATCAATTAATATTTGAAAAAACTGTATTATCATCAAGTGCAAGCCACTACAAGTTTTAAAAAAATGTATTTGAACTTGATTGAATAAATAAAAAGCATTTTATTTTCAATTGAAAATTTGAACAAGATATATAAATATATATATACAAAAGTGTAAACTAACAGTAGGAATTTAAAAAATTTATTTTATAGATAAAAGCAAATAAGCTTGAGTGAGGATGTGTTCCCGCACACCAAATCAAGTAAAGTTAATATGCATAATTCAAATATTAGGAGATGATTTTAAATACGAGATAAACAATTAAGATAAATCGAGCGGTGTACGAAACTTTTTGATTTGGGGGGATTTTCACCGCACAAAAGATGCCTATGCGGGAAACGAGTATATCCTATGTAAATGCAAGTCAGTTTGACGTCGGTTCTTCGCATTCGAATCACTGGCCATGATCCAATGGCAGGTTTCATGCAGACCAGCTTGTTATTCAGTTGCAGACTCTCCAATTTCTTCGGTGACACTAGACATGAATATGTCCATCATGTTGCTGCAAGCAGATTTAGACTCGTCTGAAAAGACTACATGAGGCCACTTCCGTACCCAATTTGTCTTTAGGGACTCCACTGTCGCTGTGTATCTTTATATCGCATGTCCACGGTAAGCCGCAATAATAGTTGCCGTGCAAACAGTCTGTGCTGGTTCAGACATAATCACAAGGCCCACGCGTATGCTTATCCTGCAGCAAACAAGCCCGCTTCCTAACTCAAGGCTCATGGTGTGATGATAATTTTAAAGGCCAACTTGGTGTAGCATGTCTGTTCTCTCAGATGTAAGTGGTAAGAAGCTGTCGAGATCCTGTACGGTATTTACTATGACTCTTCTGAACCTATCGATTCCATATTCGCCTGATAGTAGTTTAATTTCGAGTAATGGGCGAGAAGCAATATCGAGGAACGATAAGTTGAGCCCACGATAGAAAACTCTCCTGCTACTATCGAATCCCGGTGCAGGCTGGTAGCTATTTCTTCTTCGTATATAAAGCATTACACTATCTTTTCACAAATAAACAACACTGAAACTGGATTTCCAAATGAGAGACTTTCCTTTTATTTTAAGTTTCAGATGCTGCTACTTGCTCTTGCCTTGTTCGATTGCGCTGAAATGTTAATTAATCGCCATGCGAATTGAACATTAGTATGATACCTTCTTCACGGTGCGTACATGTTTGCGTGTCAAAAGTGATGAGTAACGTTTCTCACTCCCCCTCAATATAAAAAAGCGGCTTCTTCGTAGAGATAAAATCTCATAAAGAATCACAGAAGCACTTCCCTTGACATTAAAAAATCATAACTGGAGTACCTTAGCAAAAATATTTTCATCAGAAGTTATTCAGACGGCCCAATAGCCTCAAACCTCTTCACTGGACGTGAAAATCGATTCTCAAAAGGATAAGAAACAGAGTTTGAGAAGATACAAAGAAACGCCGCCAACTGAAAGCAAATTAGAAAGATACTCGGCTGATCTGTCACGGAAAGCAGACGTATACTTGATGCCTCCTCCTGTCAAATTCTTGTAATTGTAACCATGTAAGTTTGTAAATAATAGCTGTAAGCGTGTGATTAAATATCATAATTGAGTTAACGCCCTCTTTAGTCTCACGATACATCAACATTCTTCCTCAATACGCTCAATATGGTGCAACAATATGCAGATATCTAAATGGCAGTAATATAACATAAGAAATGTACAGTGCACTGTCAGGGTTTTCATTCGTATTCAAGTGATGATTCGTGTAAATATTTTTCTGGATTGATCCTGACCACACAACTGCAGACTTTGAACGCGGAATATTGGTTGGAAGTAGACGCATGGAGCATTCAATTTTGGAGAAGGAATTTAACGCTTCTGGTTCCGCAGAGTTATGAGAGTGTGGAGATATAATTTCAGGCACTACTTCCGGCCGCGTCTACTTAATGGCCGAGATAAGCGACATCTTCCTAGAGTTGTCAGTGTCACCGGACAAGCAACACTGCGTCAAATACCAACATTAAACTATGTGGAATATACGGAAAACGCGTCTGTGAAGATAGTTTTGTAGATAGACTACGACACTGGCTCCCAACCGAAATACCGGAATTAAGAGCAAGTGCAGGAATTAGAGTTTTGCCGGAATTATTTTTTTCGGGTAAAGAAAATGTGTCTGAGTTTATTTCAAATATTGAAGACAACATAGCCTACTATGAAATACCGGTGAATCTGGCATGTGCATATTTAAAGGGTCATTTAATTGGGAAAGCGTTAGACTGGTTTGACGTTATTGGGTTTGAGTGTGTAAATGAAGAAGCGACTGCATTTGCAACGCTTAAAAAGAAATTGTCGGATAGTTTTCCTGTAGTACGGAATAAATCAGAGTTAGAGGCTCAGTTTTTTTCATCGAAACAACGGAGAGGTCAAGCCCCGTCAGACTTTATTTTCCAGCTATTAAAAATCCATAAGGCTTTAAATTTGAGTTATGATGAGATAAAATTGGTCGATCATATAGTAATGTGACTAGAACCCCAAATAATGGATTATTTAGAAGTTCGAAACCCCACAACGAAAGCTCAGTTGATAGAGTTGGTAGACCGGTATGAGGAACGTCATAGCTGCAGGGAAAACCAGGGTTCGAGTAATAATTTTGCTAGATGAGCTTGGGATATGAGTAGGAATCCTGATGAAAGAAGGAATAATAGAAATTGGAGAGATACAGGGGTCGGAAATAGTCAAAATGATCAAAGAAGACTAAGCAGGGGTGCAAATAATTTTTCTCGTCATAATTAGCAAAATCAAGGATTCGAGGGAGGAAATCGCTACAATCAACCAAATCAGCGAACAGACCGGTATCAGAACCGTAGGATGGTGGTTAGGAAGGGTCCTAGTGATGATTCAGCAAAGCAGAATTGGAGGCGTGTTGATTGCAACAGCGAAAGGCAAAGAAATGCCAATTTAAACTTCTAAGCGATCGTGTTGCGGGAGGTAAACGATCGCTAGTTAAGTCAAATCCTCCTAATAGAATTAAATTTAATTCATTACGATTATCACCAGTTGATCTTCCGTATGTACCGATTCTATTGCATGATACTTTTATAAAAGCGCTCTGGGATACAGGTGCGGAAAAGTCATTTATTTCAGAAAAAACATACCGATCATATTTTTCTTTTTGTCCTATTAAAAAATCGTTAGCTGAAGTAGTTACGGCTCAAGGGTCACAATGCAGAAATTTAGGCACAATTGACTTAAGAATTAAAATAAGAGAATTTTCGAAGTTGTGGAAATTTCATGTGATTGCTGAGATCCAATATCCATGCATCATAGGTATTGATTTTATGTCACATGCAAAGATTAGTTTGGACTTTCTTACAAAATCGTTAATCATTCCGGATTCACAAATTGAAAAAGTGGCAATTTCGGACGAACCGGTTCAGATAGATTTATCAAACACTAAGTAAAATGCAGAACAAAAACAGAAATTGCAGATTTTGTTTAAGGAATTTCATGGGTTTTTTTCACTTAAGCCTGGTCTGACACATGTGTTTTGTCATGAAATTGACACGGGTGATAATCCTCCTGTTTTTTCGAGACCTTATCGCTATGACAGGGTCAAACAGGGTATCATTAACTACCATGTTCAGAAGAGGTTGAACGATGGAACGATAATTCCAACAACATCGCCCTACGCATCTCCAGTTGTTTTATGTCGGAAGAAAAACGGGTTGCCGTTAGACGACCCAGAAGCTTATAGGTTTGCAATAGATTATAGGAAATTAAATGCGATCACGAGATATCCGCGATATCCGCTACCAATAATTGATGATTTGATCACTAATATTCCACACACCGAAATTATGTCATCACTTGATTTACGCAGCGGATACTTTCAGATGGCAGTAGACCCCAAAGATATTCATAAGACGGCGTTTGTTACAAAAAATAGTACTTTTGCATTTACTCGCATGCCATTTGGCCTTTCGGGGGAGCTCCAAATTTTCAAAGGGCAATTGAAATGATACTTAAACCAGTTCTCGGGCATTTTACCCACTGCTATATGGATGATGTTATCATTTCATCTCCATCTTTTGAACGCCATGTAGAACACTTACGAGAAGTATTCAGATTGTTGCAGGAGGCTGGTTTAACGTTGAATCGTGAGAAATGTCATTTCGCGAGGGAACAATTACGTTATTTGGGCTTAGTTATTAATAAAGAAGGAGTTAAAACAGATGAGGAGAAGGTAAAAGCAATTATTGAAATGAAACCTCCGAAAACTGCAAAACAGGTAGCAAAATTTTTAGGAATTACGGGTTGGTATCAAAAGTTTATTAAGAACTACGCAGACATGTGTGAACCCTTATATAGTTTAAAACGAAAAAACTCTAAGTTCCGTTGGTCGGAATCAGCGCAGGAAGCCTTTGATCGTATTAAGAAAGCACTGACAGAAGCTCCAGTGTTACAATTACCAGATTTTTCCCAAGCTTTGGAACTTTATACAGATGCGAGCTCAGTGGGGGTAAGAGCAGTATTGACACAGAATAATAGACCTATTGCGTTTGCCTCAAGAACATTAAACCGCGCTGAAAGAAACTATAGTGTGACAGAACGTGAATGTTTAGTTGTCATATGGGAATTAAATAAATATCGCACGTATTTCGGATCCTTGCCGGTTAAAGTGATAACAGACCATGCTGCACTTACCAAATTAACGAATGGAAAGAATTTGTCGTCTAGAATGATAAGGTGGACGCTTAAGTTGGCAAATTTTAATGTAGAATGGGAACATCGCCCAGGTACGCAAAATCTAGTGGCTGATATGTTGTCTAGAAACCCGTTAGAAAGTAATGAAGATCCAAAGGTATCTTGTGCGGTGATTAGATCGTTAATATTATCGTCTAGAGAACAGTTGAGAGAGGAACAGAGAAATGTCCAGAGAGTTAGGTCATATCTTACAGTTTTTAGAAAATCCGGACGATAGTTCCATTAATGAGTCAATCTATAGAAATTGGTCCCGCGACTTTAAATTGATAGATGGGTTGTTATACTATGCAAAATATACAACCACAGTAGGTGAATTAAGAGTATTTATACCTAAAATATTACGTAAAGATGTTATGCGAGAATTCCATGACTCGCCGATGGCAGGCCATTTAGGCAAAAAGAAAAACTACTTAAAATTAAAAAAACGCGTGTTATTTCCCGTACATGAGGAAATACATTTATAAATATGTAGCAACCTGCGACCAATGCCAAAAATTCAATTATAAGAACGGATTACCAGCTGGTCAATTAATTCCGATAGTAACGAATTTTCCGAATGAAATCGTATCTTTAGATTTATTAGGCCCATACCCTGCCACTAGTCCAGAACGCTATAAATTTATTTTAGTAATTACAGATAATTTTTCTAAATGGGTTGAAATAGTTCCCTTAAGGAAAGCTTCGGCTAAAGCAATTGCCAATGCATTTTTTGAGAATTATATTTCGCGTTATGGAGCTCCTGTAAAGTTAATAAGTGACAATGGCCCCAAATGATATCCGAAGTTTTTGAGCAAGTATGTCGCAGGTTGAACATAAAACACGTTAAAACTGTGGTATATCGTCCACAAGCTAATCAAACGGAAAGAGTTAATCGTACTCTTTTAAAAATGGTTTCGAGTTTTCTCGCGGATAATCACACTAACTGGGACCAATTTCTGCAAGAGTTCAGCTACGCTCTTAGGACAGCAGTACATGAGACAACGGGTAAAACACCGGCGGAATTATTTTTAGGTCGAAATTTAATCACTCCGTTTCAAAAATTAATATTGGTAACTGATGGATCAGACTTAGTTTGTGGTAATATAGAAAAATTGTTTGAGGAGGCTAAAATTCATACAAAGCGCCAGCACGAGAAGTGGGTGAAATATTATAATAAGAAGAGGCGTGAAGTTAATGTGAAGGTTGATGATCTAGTATTAGTTCAAACTCACCCGTTAAGTTCGAAATGTAAGAAAATAGTAGGTAAATTTATGCCAAAGTTTGAGGGTCCATATAAAGTTCTGGGTGTAAAAAATAATAATAATTTAGTAATATTTAAATTTGGTAAAAGAATAACTGTTAATGTGGATCAGGTGAGAATTTACCATCAAAGAGAAGACAGTGTTGCCGAATCGGAAAGTGCCAGAAGTAGTGATCATGGTGCAGTGGCATCAGACAGGTCGGATGATGGGCAACCGAGATTGGTACAATCGGAGAGTGAGGGGGGTTGTCGTGGAGGATCGAAATCAGGAAATTTAGAAGGTAGTAGAGATATAGTTACGAATAGACGCGATGGAGTGGAGGTGAGAAGAAAAAAACGTGTGCGAACGGAGTCTGCTGTTTCTTCGGGGGGTGATGCGTATAATTTTAGGAAGAGAAAACCTCATTGGACAGAGAGAGAGAAAAGAGTAAGACCCCTCTCTTGGAAGGAAAACATACAGAAGAAGAAGAGACCAGAGGCCCAGGTATCCCGAGACAAGAGAAAGTTGACCTCGTCAATGCCATCTCGTCCCTCCAGAAAGCGGTATAGAAAGGTAGAAGAAAATAATTCTGAAGGAACAATTCCAGGACCATCCCGCAGTGAACAGTGGAAATCAGAAAGAGCAATTCCAGGACCATCCCACAGATTCAAATACAACAAACCCCAACAAGAAAGGAACTGCCCTTACAACCTTCGGAGCCGACGTCGAGTGGACAGCAGCCAAATTCCAGTTCTCACAAGGGAAGAGAACGCCTCAGCAGGAGCATATCAGCTTCAGCGGACTCAATGGAAGAGGAGACCCAGAAGGTGGGAGCGCAGAGAGGACAGCCCTAGGACAAGGTCATCCAGTACAGAGGCCATGGTTGGAGACAAAGCCTATGCAGATTGGATCTAAAGACTAGCCAGGTTGTATAATTCTAATTTGTTTATTTTTCCTCTGACAGACAGTTCGGAGTATTTTCTATGTGGGCTAGTCTTTTTTTTTTTTTTTTTTTTTTTTTTTTTTTTTTTTTTTGTAAAATTACCGTACAAAAGTTACTGCGTTGTGTGTATTTTCATATCGATTAAAAAAGCTTTTGTATTTAATTTTTTTCCAAATTGTGGAAAAACCTTTGTTAAATTGCAATTGTTTTGCTACACTTTAAAGACGAGGCTTTATATGTGAGATTACTTGTATTGTTTGTTGTAATATATTCTATGTAAAAAATGTATATATTTTTGTGTGTAATTATTAAGATGTATAAGTAGAGTCTGGTTTCTGGGCGCGGCGTAATTAGGAATACTAACAAAGAAACATTAACAGCGCAGCGCGATTGATTGGGAATTTTTTGAAAATGAAACCAGATAAAGGTTATTTTGTTATGAAACTATGTATATAATATAATGTATGCCATATTTTATGTCAATAAGGAAGTTGTATAAAAGTTCTGTGCATTTAATGTCATGTTTTAGAAAAAATTGACAAGGTTTCCTTTCAGGGCAGCAGTCCCTGAACAAAGTGATGAGATGAAAGTGATGTCGTACGAAGATATTATTGTAAAAAAAAAATTTTATATTTATTAGCACTTAAGTAAAGTGCATGATCAGGGTTTTTTCCTTGAAAGGTTTTCCCCTGATCTTCGCCCGAATGGGATGCACTGTAGGGAATGTATGTATGTAAAAGATCAATAAATTAGAGTGGAGTACCCCTTTGAATAGTCATTTCTGTGTGCTAGTTTAATAAAAGTTTCTAACTTAGAGAGTTACAATTTTCTGCAAATTCAGTGTTTTCAAGCATTCTAAAGTTCGTGAGTTAAAACTTTCTACAAGTTCAGTATTTTCAGGCATTCTAAAGTTCGTGAGTTAAAACTTTCTACAAGTTCAGTATTTTTAGGCATTCTAGAGTTAGTTAAAATTTTGTGCAGGTTCAGTGTTTTTCAGACGATTAGGTAAATTAAGCGAGTTCTTGCAGGTCGTTTAGACCTTCAATAAGTCACGCTTTTTTTCTTGGAGGGGGGGTTGTGACGGGTGCTTACGCGTTTCACTAACCTTCTCTCGAATTCTTTAAAATGTTTTATTTATTTCAACCAATCTCCTCCGAGAGCCAAAAAGTGTGACTTATGCAAACGAGATATTTTCGGGTTTAGCGAGTTCGAAAAAGATATAAAAAGGAGAAATGAAATGAAGAAAAAAAGGAGATTTTTGAGAGAGTAGTTTTTCTAGTGGAAATATATTCGTCGGGAGAAGTCTATTGAAAAGTATACATTAAATCGGTTCGGGACGGAACTGAGGGATAGCTGAGATTGAAACCGCTCATTAAAGCAATCCAGATATAGAAGAACCTGCCTTAAGAAAAGGTATCAGGTCAGTTGTTTTCATAAATTAAATATAAATGTGTAGCTTGATTGTACGCGTCGTTCTCCATGGATTCAGTTAGGATTCCATCGTTCATAATCGAATTCTTCTCATACTCCGTGTTTTGTTGATCTTAAGGTTTGAATAGTATTTGTGTAATCTCTCAATTAAGAAAGGTCAATAAATAAGACTAGCTTTCATGGCCCGGCGTTGCACGGGCTTATACCAAGGGTATAACTTAATCCCCATGTTAATTTCCTCCTTTTATTCTAACGCCAACACTTTTGTGGGGTTTGACGCGTACGATGTGAGTGCATGACCCGTGAGTGCGTGTCATGGCTTTGTTGCTTAAAATTTTCCCTTCTCTTCACAAATTCTCGATCCTAGTACCACTGAAGACCCACTGTGTAGGGGCGGGATGCACGTAAAATAAATCCTGAGCTCAAACGTCATCCCGTTGGTGTGGTGTGGTAGTTAGGAGAGGGGGGTGCCAGCTCAGGTGTCGTCCGCGTCACTTGACCATGGTTCAAAATTACGTGGACCGTCCCCAAAAGGCCTCGTGTAGCTGAACAGTGGGACGTTAATATTCGCTCAATCTTCACAAATTCAGCACTTCCAATATTATTTTCCGAAATTACTTTGATTTCTTTGTTTCTTTCCTCTCCGCTTAGCCCGGCGTTGCACGGGCTTTTACCGAGTGAATAACTTCACCCTCATGGAAATTTCGTGTTTCCCTCAGGCCGATAGCACCTGTGTGTGTGTGTGCGTGCGATGTGAGTGATTTCTTTAACAATGTCATAAAAACTCCCTTTTTCGAAATTTGTTCTTGCGTTGGTGTGGTGTGGTAATTATTGAAGATGGGTGAAAGCTCATGTGTCGTCCTCGTCACTTGAGCATGGTTGAAAATTTCAAGGTCTGTCACCAAAAACCCTCGAATAGGCATTCAGTGCGAATTTAAAAATCACCCACTCACTTTCCAATTCTTTCGTTTTACCGAGTGAATAACTTCATCCCCATGGAAATTTCGTGTTTCCCTCAGGCCGATAGCACTTGTGTGTGTGCGCACGATCTGAGTGATTTCTTTAACTATGTCATAAAAACTCCCTTTTTCGAAATTTTTTCTTGCGTTGGTGTGGTGTGGTAATTCTTAAAGATGGGTGAATGCTCAGGTGTCGTCCTCGTCACTTGAGCATGGTTGAAAATTTCGAGGTCCGTCACCAAAAACCCTTGAATAGGCAAACAGTGCGAATTTAAAAATCACCCACTCACTTTCCAATTCTTTCCTTTTCCTCAGTGAATAACTTCATCCCCATGGAAATTTCGTGTTTCCCTCAGGCCGATAGCACTTGTGTGTGTGCGCACGATCTCGAATAGGCAAACAGGGTGAAATGTAGCCTTTTTAAATATAGTTGTATGTTGAAAAAAGACAAAAAAGTAGAAATTTTTCAAATTTCAAAATTTCACTACTATTTTAAATATTGAAGTAAAATTGTGAGGATTTTTTGAAATATTCGACACACGGGGAAAATGTGTCATGCAATTATCTTTATAAAAGAAGAAATTATTAAATGATTGTTTTAAGTATTTTGAGTGTTTTATTAAAATTTGTTTCGAATGCATAACATACTGCCATGGAAATTCACCTTCCTTTATCAAAGTTCCTGGTATATGTGTGATTCCTTTATATTAACGTCACTACAATTCCCTTTTTTTTTAAAAAAAAATATATCTTCCAGATCTTACTAATGTCAGACAGGTTTCAGTTCTCTTTCTACAGCACGGTGTTACGGTGGCTTTTTTGAGTGTAGAACTATTTTCCCCCTGACTCTCCCCTCAGATATAAGATTTATCTTCAAGTTTCTATTCATGACATATCAAAAACAATATTGCTTTAGTAAAAAAATAATAAATTTAAACAATAAAAAGAAAACTATTTTGATGCTTGAGTAAAAAAAAAAGTCATCATTTTTTAATAATAGATAATTTCTAGGAATCTAAAATAATTAAATAATTTTCAGGTTTTCATTAATCAATCAATCGCTACTTACAGTTAGCTTAAAAAGGTCTCTCTAGAACGTATTTTTATCCAAAATAATAGGCGATATACTTTTTATTAACAAATAATTAATTTAATAAGGAAATAATAGAAACATTCCTTTTATTTTAAAAAAATATATTAATTTAATTCCATTATCTATAAATAATAATAAAAAAAAATTAAATATTGCTTTAGCTTCGTAAAATATCTATTATTTTAAATCCATTTTCTAAAAAAATAAATACAAAAATTCTCACCGTTAATTATTGAAAGGACTATTCATTTTTTCATTTCGTTGTTTTTGAATGTTAGATTAAAAATATATAAGAATGAAAAAGCCTGGAAATTTATTTACATTCACTGCACAAAATCATTCAAAAAGAAAATAATACTGTGTGTGAGACTAATATATGTTTCAGAATTATATTTTTTTTACAGTATTTTTTATTCCACTCATTCACTTTTGCCAAGAACAGCAAGTTTGACCTTGGCCACTGAGCGTTAAACAGAGGGAGAAAAAAAATTAATAATGATTCTAGCGCATGCGCAAAGCCTTTAGAATGTCTTTAAAGCTTTTATTATTTTTGAGGGCTCAATTTTTAATTGAAAATTCCAAGTTTTCACAATTGATTGGAAACAACAATAATTTTTAAAGAAAAAAGGTTACAAAAATAATGCTTGTATTATCTCTCGCAAAAACTTTATTTTATGAAAATCACAAAAAGAAATCTTTAAAATCCGTAATTTTTAAACGAAATCGACACACGGGAAGAGAAAAAATCATAAAATATGCAAAACAGCATTGTTTTGTAAAAAAAAAAAAAAAATTGTTTTTTTTCTATAAAATTCTTTAAAGAAAAATAGTTTTTTCCCGGAAACGAAACTGTAGCCTTTTTAAAAATAGTTGTGTGCTGAAAAAAGACAGGAAGTATAAATTTTTCAAATTAAAAATTTCACTACTATTTTAATTCTTGAAGTAAAATTGTGAGAATTTTTTGA
>BMAO01035309.1:0-27663 GCA_019973975.1 Trichonephila clavata
TTGTGTTGGGCGATTTCGATGAGCGCCGTTTATTTTGGGCGACTTTTGATTTTAACACGGGTTCAAAAAACCATTAAGGTTGCGAGGTCGAGCCCCATGTAACAGAGAGGGTGGTGTCTAGGGGTATGTTGAATGAAAAAAGAGACGTTAAGGTTTAAGGATATTTAATGACATCTACAGGTTGTTAAACCTGACTAGGCGCACGCTGCTGGGAGAACAGTAAGTCAATTTCTTCTTCCCCTTACATCCGGGGTTTACAGAGAGTAGCGCTGGTGTCGCCTGAGCGTATACAACATATATGATAATTCCTTGAAGTCACTGGCAATTATTAAACTTGTTCTCAACTTAGTATTGCTAAATTAATTCTAAAAAACATTGTGTGCGGCACTGATACATTTATAATTGTAATATATCAGTGTAAAAGTGTATTTTATTTTTTTATTATGTCAGAATGTATTTTGTTTTCTTACTTTCAGTAAATTGAAAAAATTTTAAATAATCTTTTGTTTTGGATTTTCCAATATGCTTGCGTCCCTCGTAGAGTTGTCACGACCCCCAAGGGGGGCGCCCACACATAACTACTTCAGCTAATTACTTCGTATGCAAAAGTATTCTTAAAAGAACTAATTTTTTATATATGAAATTAACAAGTCCGGTATTTATGTACCGGAAGTATGAGATTGCTGTATAAGTGACTTTGATGAGCAAAACATCTGATACGCACGTGATCGGGACGTCTCATGAATTGAGCCAAAGTGAAATGCGCCTTTTATATGAAATTAATGCTTTGTATGAAAATTGAATTTCTATAAATGCTCAAAAATCTTCTTAGCCGAAAAAGTGTTTTTTTTTAAATAATAAATAGATAAAAAAACTGTTTGGATACTTAATCAACTCAATTATTTTTCTATGATGAAGTTATATATATCGTTGGCAACTTTTGACTGGAGCACCTAGTCCTGTCGGACTCTAATCTCCTTTCAGGGTTTTTTAGATGACTGTATAGAATTCTACCAATGCCCATTTTAAAAAAATTTTTGATATATGGAATTAATGAATATTAGAGATAAGTTAAAATTAAAATTAATAAATGTGGGGGTAATGTAAATAATAGAGAAAGCTCGTTAAAGAGCTCGAAAAAGCGAGTGATGAGAATCTTAAAGTAGGCGGGGCTAGCCCAACCAATCGGGATGCAGCAAAAACCGTAGTTCTGATGCGCGTGAAAAAATAATTGGAATAATTTAAGAAAGGGATGAAAATAGGAAGAATTAATTAAAATCTGGGTTGACCAAGATGTCTCTTGGCCTTCTGACTGAGAAATGGGGGTAATAGGGGGTGATATCTTTTATTGATGGGTTATCGTGATTATCGATGCTATTGAAAAAGTTAATTGCTAATTTACGAATAGTTTGTCTGATAGTGGGGATACTGCACGCTGATCTGAGATCAACATTTCTCATGTACCAGCGTGCATCTAGAATTTGTCTTAGAATTACGTTTTGCGAACATTCAATTCTATTGATATTGGTTTTTGCTGCGTGGCCCCAGATTGGGGAGGCATAAGTTAGTAACGGTTTCAGAATCAGAGTGTAGATAAGCAGTTTATTATGTCTATTTAATTTAGACTTTCTCGAAATTAGGGGATATAGAATGTGCGCGGCAGTTTTAAATTTATCTCTTATGTGTGCAACATGTTGTCTAAAAGTGAGGTTTTTATCAATGATGACTCCAAGATACTTGGTGTGCTGAGACCAGGGAATTCTTTCATTTTGCAGAGTGATTTCAGGTGGGGGTTTTCTATTTGAAAAGAAAATAGCTTCGGTTTTAGATGTATTGAGCGCGATCTTCCAGACGGAGAACCAGATCTCAAGGTGAGCAATGTGTTCGTTGATGTTTTCTGTAAGTGTGTTTAGGTTTCTGTGTCGTGAGAGTATGGCTGTATCATCTGCGTACATGCAAATTATAGTATTAGTACATTTTATAATGTCGTTTACATAGAGATTAAACAGAATGGGCCCAAGGATTGATCCTTGAGGCACTCCAGCATTAATAGGTTTATTTAGAGAGAATGTTCTATTTATTTTAACGGAAAAGGATCTATTTTTGAGATAGGAATTTATAATTAGAATTAGTGGGGGTGGGATATTATAAGTTATGAGTTTGAAGAGTAGGCCTGTATGCCATACTCTATCAAAAGCTTTTTGAATGTATAGGAAAACTGTAGCTGTGCATAGATCTTGGTTGTTTCCTTCCTTTATGTATTCTACGACTCGTAGCAGTTGATGGGATGTGGAGAGACGAGGTCGGAACCCGTGCTGCTCCGGGATGAGGATGTTCTGGGAGATAAGATGGTCATTTAGTCTGGCTAAAATAATTTTTTCAGCCAGTTTACTAAGTATCGGAAGGAGGGAGATTGGTCGGTACGAGTCTGAAGCTGTTGGGTCTTTCCCAGGTTTCAGAATAGGAACTACAACTGCAGTTTTCCAAGCATCAGGGAAGTAATTGAGATTTATCATATTAGTAATTAAATTAGTAATTTTGAAAATAGTTAGAAGGGGTAGGTTTTTAAGCATTTTGTTAGTAATCCCGTCTCTACCTGGTGATTTTTTAATTTTTATCTTTTTAATGAATCCAATAATTGCTATAACATGCAAACTTTAAAATTGGTTCAAACTCTAGGTTAAAATTAATTTGGAATTTTGAGGGTTATGAATTCATCTAGTTATTTTACCCGAACGTTATTTTTTTAGTCTCACAGAAAATTTGGACAGCTTTTTGCACATTTACAGAAAGTTGACATTTTTTCATTCGTTTATATAAACAAACGAGGTCAATTACTTGAAAAAATATGCTGATCAAAATTTAAACACATATTTTTAACTAGGAATACGTGAATTTTAACAATATTAAATACCGTAAAATCTGGCGTATAATGCACACTTTTAATACAATAAATAAGATCGAAATTTAAGGGTGCGAGTTATACGCCGGGTATAAAAACGAGTTTTAAAAATAAAAGAAAAATGAATAAAAAATTTCCTTCTACACAAATCGAAATACTGTTCACTTACAATAAATGGCAGGCTTTTTTTGTAACTAAAAGAGTTGTTGTTTGTTGGGAGTGTAGATGGCGCTGCTGCGGCGGCGGCGATGAATAAGTGACGAACAAAAGGGATTCCAGCGATTCGGTTTCAACAAACTCAATAATACAACAGCTAAATTACCAAAATTGAGAATAAATAAAGTTTATGGTGATCATTCTCGGTGGCTGGATTTTTTCGGCCAGTTTGACAGTGCGATAGATAATGATAGAAGTTTAACCAAAATAGATAAATTTAATTACTTAAAATCTTATTTAGGAGGAACGGCAATGAGTTATATTAATGGGTTTTCATTGACGGAAGCGAATTATGATGTAGCTTTGGATTTATTAAAAGATAGGTTTGGTAATAAGAATACTAAGTATACAAACACATTAAAACGAGTTATTAAGAGAGATACCTGCAGTTTGAAATATAAACGATTTGAGTGGGTTAAGAAAGGTGTTCGACAAAGCCAAAACGCAAGTTAGAAGTTTTAGAGTCCTTAGGAATCCAAACAAACGTATGGGAATCTTTTAACGCAGATATTGTTGGAAAGGTTACCAAAAGAATTATTAGTATTAGATTTTAATAGAAATTTTTCAAATTAAGATTATACATTTAAGACTTTGCTTACATTTCTGGATAAAAAGTTGCAATCAAGAGAACGAACATTTTTATTTTTGAACAAAATAGAAAACCAAACTTATCAAAACTTTAACAGGGAGAGTAAGAATAATTTTAAAAAATTTGAGCAACCTCTAGAAGATTTAAAAATGACAGATTTATCCAAGTATTAATTATGCATCCACCTCTAATTCAAATTGTGTTTTTTGTGGTAGCACAGAGCATAAGTTTTTTGCCAATTTGAAACAGTTGTAGAAAGAAAAAATAAGCTAAAATTACAGAATAGGTGTTTTCGCTGTTTTTCCAAATTTCATTTGGCCAGTTTTTCTAGGGTAAAACTTAACCCCTGTAAAAGTGGCCGCGGTAGCCAAGTGGTCTAGGCATCGGATCGTGGTTAGCGTGTCAAGAGTTCCATCCCAGTACCACTGAAGACCCGCCGTATAGGGGCACGATACACGTTGAATCTGTCGAGAGCTCAAACGTCCTCCCGTTGGTGTGGTGTGGTAGTTAGGAGAGGGGGGTGCCCGCTCAGGTGTCATCCGCGTCACTTGACCATGGTTCAAAATTACGCGGATCGTCCCCAAAGCCCTCGTGTTGCTGCACAGTGGGACGTTAATGTTCACTCACTCACTCTGATCCCTGTAAAAACTGTTAGAGCAAGATTCACCATTACTTGCTTTGTCAAAAGAAAAGTTTGAGGGGTCGATTCCCGACCGAATGTCTAGATCCTAATGAAGTAATGGGATGCAATTCTAGCCAGTTGAGGTCAAGGGGCATCTTACTGCAAACCTGCAGTGTTATTGCCTTTCAGGAAGGGAAGACTAAGATAGCCAGGGTCCTTTTAGATAACGGTTCGGAAAGATGTTGGATTACTAAAAGATTCGCGGATACTATGAAATTAAAAATATTACGAAAAGAAAGATTATCAGTTTTCCCCTTTGCTTCAAACAACGCAGTAGCGAAAATTTGTATGTAATGTTGCGAAAATAGAATTGCGCAATCGAAACAATTGTGCGCAATTCATTAAAATAGAAGCTTTAATAACGCATACAATTACGGCAGCTCCTATAGTCTCGCCAGATATTGAGAATATACCTATTCTAGAACGGAAAGGGTGCTTTTAGCAGATTTATGTGACACTACTTTTCACAATATAGATATATTAATTAGAGGAGATATATTCGGGGATGTTATTTGTAACAGTAAAATTGAGAAAATTAATGAATCAATAAATTGTGTTCCTACTATTTTCGATTTACATTGCAGGGAACTCAAAATAAAATTTGACAAACTAATATTTCGCAATTGATATCAACCAATTTGAGCGTAAAGTCTGATGTACAGGCATTATGGAATTTGGATGCACTTTAGATATATGATGATATATGAGAGGTTCTCAGATACAGATATCAAAGTAATTCAACGATTTGAAAACAATTTAAAATTTAAAAAAATGGGAAATATGAAACTCAGTTATCATGAAAAGACTCACCGGAAAGTTTAATGAATAATTTTATCTTAGCGAAAAAGGGTTCGAGAATATGCAGAATAACTTTAAGATAATGGACTAAGTTGCTGAAGAATATAAAGATATAATTGAGGATTAATTTAGTAAGGGAATAATTGATGAATGCTCTCACGATAAATATGAGTACTTTATGCCACATAGACCAATTGTGAGAAATTATAGGGACACAACGAATGTTCGTATCCAGGGGCGGCTCTAGGGCCAGACAAACCGGATCCAAGTCCGGGGCGGCATTTGGACCAAATTTTAAAAATACTTTTTTATTGTTATGAAAAATTCGGAAGAAATTAAAGGAAGTTCAAGTACACTATCTAGGGGAAAATATTCAGAACGAGATTTCTCTTTTATATGAGAATATTAAATTATACACATTGTACATAAAATTAAACAAGCTAAATATTATTCGATAATTTTAGATTGCACCCCTGATGCCAGCAAGATCGAACAAATGACATTTGTGGTAAGTTATACATGAATTGAGAAATCTAATTCTAACGAAGTTATCGTTAAAACTAATTCGAGTTTTTTTGGTTTCCTTCCAGTTGAAAGATTAACTGGAAGAGAACTTTCAAATTTAATAGTTGAGAAACTTAAAAACAATTAGGGCTAAATTTGCTAGATATGCGGGGGCAGGCCTACAATAACGGAGTGAATATGAAAGGCAAGAAATCAGGGGCTCAATTTAAAATAAGAACGTTAAACCCGCGAACAATCTATGTGCCATGTAGTAGCCACACTAAATTTGGTCGGCAAAAGCATCCTTACAAACCTGTACTTTTTTAAATATAGTTCTAAAAAAATTTTTTTCCATGAACATTTCGTTGGGTTATATTATTAAAATGTAAAAAGAGCATAAAACTTTAAAGCCACTTAGCGTAAATAGCTAGGAAAGCTGAATAGAGGCTATTAAATAATTAAGTTATCAATTGGTTTTTTTTTATGAAGCTTAGTTGTTATAATAATGCTGAAATTGACAACTCTATAAGAAATGAGGCCTCTAGATTATTAAATCCTACTTAACAATTCAAGTTCCTATGGCCATCATTATTTGGTATAAAATATTTAATTGCATTAAAATCTAATAAGCAAGATATTGCAAACAAAATATTACGATCTACCATCTGCTATGGAACTCTCAAGAAATTGTAAAGATTTTTTTAAGGATGTGACTTTTGATAAAATGCACTGTGATGCAAAAGAACTAGCCGTCGAGACTGATATCTCTGCAACTTTGAGGTGACGAAGCCACGTCACAGAGTTTGACGGAAAAATGTGAATTTTAATTATGAAGCACCATGATCCGATGGAATATCCTAAATTAAAATTCAAGATAGAGTTTTATTTTTTTACATTGTACGAAGAAGTTAATGCCTTGGAATGCAGATTTAATTTAATGAGTACTGACAATAATTGTTTTCAATTTTTCTACAATATATATGATTTAACAGATACCCTTAATACTTTAATTAATTAAAAACTGTAAAAATTTAGAAATGATGTTGACCGACGGAGAATCATTGGATGTAAACGCGCTTGATTCAGCAGATGAGATAATGTCAGTTTCAGCTTCAGCAAACAAAAAAAAAAAAAAAGTTGAAGTTTTAAAATTTGTTTCTGTTTTAGAATTTGCTCTAAATCTTGCTATTGCATTTATTTTACTTTCTTTGTTAATAAGTTTGGCAAGTGCAGATATTAGTTACTCAAAATTAATAAAAAATTTCTTACAGTTCGCAAATTCTAAAGATAGAGGAAATGGCTTAGCTACATTGGCTATCGAACATGAAATAGCTGAACAAATTGATCAAAAAGTTTTCAGAATTAAAAGTCAGAAAAAAAAAATAGTAGTAATTTTTTATGTTTTAGTTCTTAATTTAATATATATGTACTGCTAGCTCCCTTTTTCTTCGCAAGGAATATTCAAGTTTTATAGGTGTGCATTTATGAACAATTTTATCTTTTTTAATAATAGTTGTTTTTTTTTTTTTACTTTGGGGAGAGGGGCGGCATTTTTCATTTTTGTCCGGGGCGGCAAAATTGCTAGTTGTCATTTATTGCGAAGCTGTATGATCCTTTAGGTCTAGTTGGTCCAATCATAGTAAAAGCTAAAATATTCATGCAGAAATTATGGTTGCTAGGACTTTCTTGGGATACAGTAGTTCCTGACAAGGAAAAAAAATGAATTTGAAAACTTTGTTCGTAATTTGCAGAATATCGAGCACTTGAACATTCCTCGTTGCATCATTCAAAGAAATAATACCTTAGTAGAAATCCATGGATTTTCGGATTCATCGGAACAAGCATATGGAGCTTGTGTCTACATTCGTTGTAAAGACTGTTTTGGCAATCTTAGTACCCAGTTGTTATGCAGCAAATCAAGAGTAGCACCAGTAAAATGTGTTACCCTACCACGCTTAGAACTTTTAGGAGCTGTGTTGTTGTCGAAACTTGTGAACAAGGTTCTAGAGGCAATGCAAATGACTATCGATGCAGTGCACCTGTACACAGATTCCACTATTGTGCTATCATGGATAAGGACGCAGCCCCATCGCTTAAAATGTTTCGTTGCGAATAGAGTAATTCAAATAACGGATCTCACAAGCAGATTTGAATGGCATCACATCAACTCGAAGGACAACCCAGCTGACCCACTATCACGAGGTTTGTCTGTTGATGATCTGATCAGGAGTAACATTTGGTGGTCTGGTCCAGATTTACTTCATAGTGATGTTGACTTTACAAACAATTGAGAGTGTTCAAACACTGATCCTGTTTATATGAAAGAACTAAAGCCTATTATGAACACTTTTGTCCAATCAACAGTCATTGACTTTTTTGATGACTTGTATAAACTTCCTAATAACTATATGAAATTAATTCGAATTTTAAGTTTTTTGCTTAGGTTCCTGCAGAAGTTACAAAAAAAGAATGTAGCAGACGTTTTTTTAACGAACTAATCATGAGAACTAAATCATTCTCGTGATGTTTTGGTGCGACAGGCTCAAACTCAGGAATTCAACGCGGAACTGAAGGCATTAAAATCGGGTAACAATATACCACCGCAAAGTAAGTTAAAATCTCTAAACCCTTTTTTAGATGAAAATCAGATTTTGCGAGTTGGAGGTAGATTAATTAATTCTGAATTAAGCGGAAATGCTAAACATCCTATTGTATTACCAAAAGGCTATAAACTTACCCTTCTAATATTAGAATATTTTCATAAAAAATTCTTGCACGTAGGACCAAATACTCTACTTCATCTCGTAAGACAGCAATTTTGGCCGATTAACGGCAGAAATCAGTGTAGACAAATCGTGCGTAATTGTGTAATTTGTTTCAAAAACAAGCCAATTTTAACCAGTCAAATCATGGGTAACTTGCCTAAAGAAAGAGTAACGGAAACATCTCCTTTTTATCATACTGGTATAGATTTTTGTGGACCCTTTTTTGTTAAATTTAGAAATCAACGTAAAGGGATTTTGAATAAAGTTTATGTAGCTGTATTTGTATGTCTCGCAACTCGTGCGATTCACTTAGAAATTGTGACTGAGTTAAATTCAGACGCCCTCATCGCTACTTTAAAACTTTTTTTCTCTCGTCGCGGAAAATGTGCAAGTGTAATTTCTGATAATGCCCCAAATTTTGTAAAAGCATCTAAAGACTTAAGAAAATTGCATAATCTTGTAATGCAACCAGATGAGAAAGTGTCTAGTTTTTTATCCACTGAAGGAGTACATTGGAAATTTATACCTCCCAAATCTCCCAATTTTGGAGGAATTTGGGAAGCTGGAGTCAAGTCTTTTAAATTTCACGCAAAAAGAATTATTGGTAAATTAGCTTTGACTCTAGAAGAATTTCTTACAATAACAGTTCAAATAGAAGGAATACTTAATTCGAGACCTCTGATGCCCCTTTCAGCTGAAGTTGAAAGCTTTGAAGTTCATACACCTGGTCACTTTCTCATCGGGCGTGCAATTAATTCTATTGTTGAACCAGATTTATGTTCTGTAAAAACAAATAAACTCGATAAGTATAGGAAAATTAGTAAAATTGTTCAATTTATTTGGAAATCATGGAAGAAAGATTATCTGAATAATCTGCAAGCTCGTAATAAATGGCAATTTGAGCAATCTAATGTAAAAATTAATACGGTTGTATTGTTAAAGGAAGATAATCTTCCCATTGCTCATTGGATTATAGGAAAAATTGTCCAAACATACCCAGGTACTGATGGCAAAATTAGAGTTGTGCAATTAAAACTAGCAAATGGTAACTTTGTTAAACGACCTATTTCAAAAATTGCTATTTTACCTATTGTGTAATGTAAATATTGAAAATTAATTTTTATTACTTTGATTATATTGATTGTATTTCAACTCTTAGTATTGCTTTTGATTGTTGATTGTATTTTAGTGATGACTATATCTTTTGATTTCGATTGTATTTTTAACACTTATTATGCTTTATATTGTTGTTTATATATTTGTTCTTTTTGTGTATGTTGTGTGATACCCTCTGTACAAATTTTATGAAAATGTATCATTGTTTTGAAATGTATATTTCAAGGCCCGGCGGGATGTGGCGAGCTTGGCTTAGCTGGGAGCGCCAATATGCCAAAGGGGTTAATGTAAACTCCTCGCCAGAGGCAGTCCACTTATTGTCGTTCAGGAGACAGGGTCGCTTTTTCGTCAATAGCGGGGTCAACGTCCCCCATAATAAACCTTGGATTGAATCGCAGCTATTTGTCGTTCTTTGCATTTTGCTTCGTACACCTCTCTCCCTCTTTCGCCACAATGTGGTGCTGTATGGTTCTCGCAGTGTGAATGGTTCCTTATTCAAAGCACATTTTGAACCAATATTGCCCAAAGGAATGAAAGTCCATACTGTTGTAGCAGATAGCTCCTTGCTACAGTTGTATCATGAAAGATGGGGCCACCAAGATAAACGTCACATCCGAAACATGCTTGAAAGGGAACTAGACATCCACATCAAGCTAGATAAAGAATTATGTGAGCCCTGTATTTATGGCAAAGCACACAGGTCATCATTTGGCACCAGGAAGAAAGCATCTGAGCCTGGTGAACTGATTTCAGCAGATGTTTGTGGATCTTTTGATGAGTCATTCCAGAAGAAAAAGTATCTGCTTGTATTCAAAGGCAGCTTTACAAAGTTGCGCTATGGTTACCTAGTAAAAGAGAAGTCAGAAGTAAAGAATGTTTTAGAGCACATGCTTGCACATACAAGGACATTGGGATATTCTGTGAAAGAATTCCTCTGTGATAATGGTGGAGAATTTGATAATAAAGCTGTTCTGGAAATTTTACATTCAAATGGAATCACTCAAAGGCTGACAGCACCTTACACCCCAGAACAAAATGGAGCCAGTGAACGAGAAATGCGAACAACTATTGAAATGGCCAGAACATTCAAATACTCAAATCCTGATGTCAGTTTCCCTGCAGCCATCTGGGCTGAGTTAGTTAACTCTGCCATATATATACTAAACAGAACAGGAAAGTCGTCAATAGAAAATGTAAGTCCATATGAGCTTTGGCTCAAAAAGAAACCCCGGTTAAAACACTTGCGCATAATAGGATCTCCATGCTATGCTCATATTCCAGCTCAGAAGCGAAGGAAAATGGACAAGAAGGCCATCCAAGGGTACCTTGTGGGATATGATGGAGATAAACGATACAGAATTTGGCTAAAGAAAGAACACAGAGTAATTTTATCTAGAGATGTAATATTTTAAGAAAAAGCAGGCAAGTGTGATGACCATACAGAATTGAAATTAGAAGATGGGATAATAGAAGATACAAATCAGGGAAAGTATGAAGAGCATCTCATAAAAATTGAAGACAATCCTGTAGAAAGTACACAAAGCTAAGAAGACTTAAGTGATTCTGAGAATGATAGTGAAGAAGATGCTGAACCTACATCAGATAGACAGCTGAGGAACCGCTCACTTCTGCATAAACCAAAACGATTTGAGGATCATATTATGGAAGCAGATTCATACTTAGATGACTATAATCCTCAAACATATGAAGAAGCGGCTAACTCCAAGGATAGCACAAACTGGAAGAAAGCCATGGAAAGAGTGAAATGAATTCATTAAGTGAAAATCATACTTGGGAGCTAACAGACCTACCAGTTGGGGCTAAAGCGATACCCTGTATAAGTGGGTTTATAGACTCAAAACAAATCCAGATGGCAGCATCAACAAGTATAAAGCCAGACTTGTTGCGATAGGTTTCAGTCAACGCCAGGGCATTGATTACAGTGAAACATATAGTCCAGTAGCCAAATTAGGAACAATACTGGCAGTTTTAGGCATTGCAGCTGAAGAAAGGATGCACTTGACTCAGTTTGATGTATCAACAGCATTCCTTTACAGAGATCTGGAGGAAACCATATATATGCAACAACCAGAAGGTTTCAAAGATGGTTCAGGAAGAGTATGTAAACTCAAGCGCAGCCTGTATGGTTTAAAACAATCACCACACTGTTGGAACAAATGTTTTGGTCAATTTTTAACAGATCTTGGTTTTAAAGCAAGTGAAGCGGATCAATGCCTTTACATTCGGGAAAGAAAAGGTAGAAAATTGTTATAGTGTTGTATGTTAATGATGGATTAATTGCTGCAACTGATCAACAGGACTCTGAAATGTTTATCAAGGAGCTGAAAAAACAAAATTCAAGATCTCAGTAGGAGAAGTTTCTTGTTTTCTAGGTCTTGAAATTGAGCATCATAAAGACAACTCAATAACGATCAGTCAAAAAAGATATGCCAGAAAGATACTTAAGTGTTTTGGTTTTGAGGAACGCAAACCTGTGGCTACACCCATGTTAAAGGATTGCAGATTACAAAAGTCTGAAACCAAAAACTCTGATTTTCCATATCGGCAAGCTGTTGGTGCCCTTATGTATCTGATGGTGGGTACCAGGCCAGATCTAGCATATAGTGTAGGATTTCTTTCGAGATCACTTGAAAACCCATCTGCAGAAGATATAGTCAGGGTAAAGAGAGTATTCCGCTATATAGCTGGCACAGTTGGATATGGAATAACATACCATGTGCTACAGAGACAAAAGGTGTGCTTCATTGTTATAGTGATTCAGATTTTGGTGGATGTACCAAAACAAGTCGACCAACCTCTGGATATGTTATGATATATGCTGGAGGAGCTATTTCATGGTGCAGCCAAAGGCAAGCAATTGTTGCCACTTCAACTACTGAAGCTGAGGTTATAGCAGCATCAGAGGCAGCCAAAGAAGTAATTTGGCTCTGCAGACTGATTCAGGGCATAGGGAACTTGAGGGAAATTCCCACACTTCAAGTGGACAACAGGGCAGCAGTAAAGTTGTCGCACAACTGTGAATATCATCGAAGGACAAAGCACATAGAAATAAAACACTTCTTTGTGCGTGAGAAAGTTTTAGAGGGAAAATTAAATGTGAAGCAAGTGTCAACTGAGAAACAAGTCTCTGACATTTTGACAAAACCCTTGATGAAGTCAAGACTATTGACATTATGTAATCAAATGGGACTGTTCCTACAAAATCCAGTTAATAAGGGAAAGTGTTAAAGATAATGACTTTATAGTGAATGTTAACATGGTTTTGTTGTTATGCCAATAGATGGTGCCTGTATCTCATTTGTAGATATAGTTTTTCTTATGCAACTTTCTTCTAGCTCTAGCCACCTTGTGTGCAGATTGTAATTTAAGTCTGGGATAATTCCGTAAATAATAAAAACTTAAACAAGTTCCACTTTCGCCTTCCCTAGGTAGACTGAGTAGCACTTGTGCCAGTAGCTTTTATAACTCCAATTACTGAGGTCTGGAAGTGAGAGGAATATACCATAATTTTCTGGAACCAATGACATTATTAACGTATGTTTGTTACTGCTCTTTCAAAACTTTTTTTCTTCTCTAATAGGGCTGTGGTTTGGTACTTCTACCTTTGCAGACCTAGTACATTCTCCAGGAACTGGTATCACTTTTTAGTTCGGCACCATATAGGCGATACCAATTGCCGCAAGTAATTTTGACGCCCAGTCTACTCCCCAGAAGAAGGCACCTGAGCTCTGACGATGCGAACCTACACTAGAATATTTTAATTTTGCCGAGAGCACTCAAACCAAAGAGACACTCTAGGGAGCTCTTACATACCGTAAAATCATACGACATGGCATCTGTTGATTTTCTGCATCGGGAAAATCCACCAACTTAAGCCTGGGTTGAACCTGACCTACTACTAGCGCTATCTGTTAGCGAAAGAAGATATTATCTCCCTTTTCTGCTTTTGACTGCTAGTAGTCGCAATTCATCACAACCATATTGATATAGGCAATAACGATTTTAATAATTGAACCAGAAAATGTATCAAGTGTATGCTCCCTCACAGCGCGTACTCCGCGACAAGTCTAAAAATTATAGATAGTGGCAGAAAAATTAAAATGGTTTTGGCACTTACTAGAGTGGCCCTAAGACTGGAAATTTTGGAGACCCCTGGTCTAAAAGATAAGCACTTGGAATAAATATGAATTTTCAGCTTGGAAGCTTTTGCTGCAGAGTCGAAATATCTACAATTCTGACAACTCTTATCCTTGTTCTACCTTAAAATGAATAAACTGTGAGGGCTCATTTTCATGCAGTCCGCTTGAACCTTTTTCTGGAATCAACACAAAAAGTGCCCACCTTTGGAACAGAAATCACCAGGGCACGCTGACGTTGCAGAGGACAGTGAAAAACTGACTTTCAACAGCCAGAGGATTTTTTTTGGTGAGATCCAGTGAAATTTATATTAAGCAGAATTTTCGACAGAAATAAATGTAACTGACTAGTGCAGGGATGGCCAACCTTTTTGCGAAGAGTGCCACAACTTGATAAAAGAAAATTTTGCCTGTCTCTTACAACAAACAAAAAATACTAAAAAAATTTTACTTATAGATTACTAAGGGATTTTTAAGCAAATAACACATATTTTAATGAAAGCCTATGATGTCGAAATTTCAAAAGAATAAAATAAATAAGACAAATTTAGGTTTTATTGTTAATAAATATTTTACAGGTTCACAATCAGTTATAGGTTTGGTAGGAGAGGGGGGGGGGGTGCCAGCTCAGGTGTCGTCCGCGTCATTTGACCTTGGTTCAAAATTACGCGGACCGTCGCCAAAAGCCCTCGTGTTGCTAATTCGTGCGACGTTAATATTCTCTCACTCACTATAGGTTTGGTATAAAATAAAAATGAGTAACTTGAATAATTTTATTATAAAAACGAATAATTATTACACTCAGTACTTCTTTGGCATAGCTTTTGAATATTTCTACTTTTTTACTAAGTTATGTACATCAGAAATGGCGTACAAAATTTTAAACAGAATGGTCTGTTTACCACAATCATTTAAAGCGAGAGCATATTATTGGATGTGCGTTTTACGATTGCGCGGCTGACGCCCTTACGTACAGCTCTGCTTACGATACCCCTCACAACTTATTGAAAAAAATCTCTGAAGTGCGTGACAAATGCGGTTTAGATTTCTACTATTCTCATTACAACAGACTTGTTAAGTCCGTACTCGATATATTAGAGTGACACGTTAAACAGGGTAACTACCGAAAATTTCGTTTGATCTATATATTATATATAATATATTTTGTAGTGGTGAAATTATCATTATAATATTTTAAAATTTTTTTTTGAATTTATAAGTTTTTAAAAATGATAATAGTAAGTATTTCTAAAAACAGTTTTCCTGGAAAAACAAGTAAGAGATTAGACGAATTGGCATATACTGATGTAATCGAAAGTTTTTTTTTGAAGCTCGATTGCTTCACCTCATCATGTGGTCCTAATAAAGGTAATCTGTACATAAATAATTCACATTATTAGTAATTTTTTTTTATTGATCTTCCACGTATAATTCGCAGATTATTGCGAGTTCTTCTACTTTCAAACTTTTAAGGCTAAGCTCTCATATCTGTGAAAAAAGGGCTAACTTGACAAAAAAATATAATCAATATTAGAGGCGAAACATTATATGCTTAAGAAAAAACTTTTCCCACTTAATACACACAACGTTGAGATTCAACCCCCCATTTTCATCATAATCTAAGGATAAGAATCCCCACGTTGTTATAAAAAAATTACTTAATTTAAATTTACTCAGTAAGTTTTAAAAAAATAACTGAATCCTCAAGGAAATTAAAATTTACTTAATGGACTAACCCTTCCCTTCTACCTAGAAGAGGAGTGGATCGAAACAACGCTTTGCACCCTAAAACATTAGCGCCATCTGTTATATAATATGGAAACTATCGCATTTTATTTACATTCTTTGATGGATGCCTCAGAGATGAGTTCTGAACATGAGGAAGGCGTTGAATCACAGGGAATAAGGTCGGACAATGAGAAAAATGAATCCCCAATTAATATTAATTATTTTTGTGAATATATCCCATGATTACCTTCCAAACCTCAGTTTTATCTGCAATTAATTAAGAAAATGAAAAATAATTTATTGTATAAAAAATAAATATGACTGAAAAAGCCAAATTATTGGATTTTGTAACTTTCGTTAAAATATCTACACTTTTGCTTTGCGTGAAAAAAAATGTAAGCGTAAAATATTAGAAAAATAACCTAAATTTTTATATAACATGTAAAATATTTTAACTAGATTTAAATTCTATTGTTTTTTTCAAAAGAATTAAATAATATGTCAACTTATCAAGTAGTTTTTTAAAAGTACCTTTTAAGAATAACTTTCTCAATATAATATAATGTACATGTATTAATATTATATTAATACAACATTTGAGCTATTTTTTTCAACACACACATTACAATATATTGAAATCAAATATAATCACCAGGATATCATATTTTAATTGCATATTTATGCCAATAATTAAATGATCAAGCTGAGTAATCTTGTGGTAACAAATGCTATCAATATTTTCCAAAATTTTATGTCGAATTGAAAAAATTATTGTCAGTCATGTAAAATTTAAAATAGTGTTTTAAGGTAGAACATACATCGGAAAATAACATAATAAGAAATTACGGGCATTGTAAGTTTTTGTTTTATATGCCTTAACAAATTTTAAATGCATTTTTCTCAGAATTTCAGTTTTGAAGGTAAAAAAGTTCTAATCCCTAAGACTTTTTTTTTCTGTTCAATCACAGAGCAGTGAAAATTTTTGTATATACTCCCAAACGTATGTTCTATAAAATTAAGTATGAATTTAAGGCTGAGATCTCAAAAAAAAAATTTCAGGTTTTTTTCGAAAAATTATTAAAAATCAACAAGAGAGGGAATAGATTTTCAAATCCATACTAACTTTTCTTTGCAATAATCTAAGAAACATAAATAACTTTAAGAGACTAAAAATTTTTTTAAAAAATGAACATTTTAAAAAATAAAAAGTAACATTTTCAAAAATAATTGACAACTAGTTTTTCATGTAATTGAAAAAATTAAATTATATCAAAACATTTGTCTCGCTTGTCTATAAAAATAGATATTGCAACACTTTTCATTAGGTATATTTTATGAAACTTTAAATCAAAATGCGTTGATAATTTAACGAGTAGCTCAATTAATTTCATAGGGATCAAAATGTTTTTTTAATTACATGTGGGCTAATAGTGTGTTCTTATTAGGGAATAAAAGAGGAAAATAAATACTTTTTCAACATTAACTTAATAGAAAAAGTCCGCTCTTTAATTAATTTATTTTTAATGTACTTTGTTCCTTCATTTTTTCCATTCCTTCTTGACGATCCCCCAATCGACCACGATCATCTTGATGCCCATTTCTGTTCTAAATGTACAATTTCAAAAGCCAATGTGTTTTTGCTGAATTTTTGATGTATAGAATAACTAACGTTGTGATAATAAAATTTGAAAGCCATATTTATAAAGGGCGCAGCACACTCAGATTTTTCCAAAACAAAAAAAACAAAAAAAAGAGTCACCATTCATTTGAACTTTTTGAAGTGAAAACTTCTTTAGCGGCGTTGGGCACTTTTTGGTAGGGAAAATCTTATGGGTTCGCGTCACCGACATGCTCTGACTGGCGCATGCGCAGTGTGTTGTTCGCCTTAGACACTTTTTGGATGGGTGAAATCTCGTGTGTTCGCGTCACCGACATGCTTATAGCAGTATATCTGTAGCTATACAGCTGACGTATAGTGCTGTGTATATCTTATAAGTGAAAGTGAATGAATTTTGTAAAAAATCTAATCTATGAGACAGATACAACAATTTTTATTCGAAAATGTGATCATTTATTCAAAAGAAGGTTTTGAAATACTCGAAAAAAGATTTGGCGAAATATAAGATGATGTACCGATAATTTTAAGTGGAGACTTAAAACTTTGCAGATAATAAAAATCTACCACCAATTGAATTTCTAAATGAAACAATTTAAATATGTCCAATTATAGAAAACTCAGTACTACAAAATATACAGCGATGATCGATGCTGTTTTAACGCGATACTTAGAAAATTTGACTCAAACATTTTCCTTTCTTACTTTAGTTACCATAAGCCTACTGTATCTTTTTTAGAACAAAATGAAATAATTGAAAGTACAAAAAGTCTAAGTATTGTTGAAATCAATGATGCAAACAATTAAAATAATGTTAAAAATTAAGTACATTGAAATTTAAGTAAATACACATACTATCCATAAATAATATGATTGTATATCAATTGTTATTTCAATTGAATTGTATTTATATTTTGTCATGATCTTGTACAGCCCGTAATATATTTGAATAATGAAAAACCATATAAACGTGCATTTAGTTGATGCTCGGAGTGTCAATAGATGTGAAAACCAGATTGATATTGATAATTTTAATTCAAAATTGTGAAATTTCAAATTTTAATACTAAAATTTCTAAGTTTTCACTTCTATCAGCAGTCTCTATAACTGCCAATTTTTTTCTATGTTATATTATGAAAGAGATTCTCAAGATTTTTACTTGGGAACAATGAACTCTCTCTATGAGTGATTCAATTCCACTGTGAGAGAATGCCTTGCCTTAAAGTTACGTTTTTTATATTTAATAAAGTAGATCTTTTAATTTAAAAGTGTAAAATGTAATTAAGCCTCTTGTAAGATCTTATCACACAAATTATACTAATGTTATGAGTTTTTACCACTATTTTAAATGAAAAGAAATATATATAGAAATATTTGCACAATATGTAACAAACTGTTTGTAACGCACTTAATTTTATACGTTCTGGAAAAATCGGAACGATTATTATCTAAACAATATCATATGTATATTCTGCAATTGAATTGATCGACAAGCGCACTGATGAAGGATCTGAGAATGTTAGCAAAGGGGTGTCGGCATCCACACAGTACAAATTGATTTACATTCTCCAAGTTTGTCAGTTGTTCACTATAGGGAAATTGATAAAATATTCTGAAATGGAGCTAATTTCGAATTCCGTCGCCACTAGTCCTCGCGCAGCTTTGTAGAGCAACGTAAATATAAATCGCTCCCAATCCCATCGGTATATTCTTCAAATTCGAAAATAGCATATAATCCAAATCTTTCAATTGGCAACAAATTTCTTTGGAAATTATTTCATATCGTCTCATACAATATCGGTCAAACATATTTCGAAATGAATACCACTTATATCAAACAACTCATATGCTATGTTTAAAAAAAAATTCTTATTACGATTTCACCATTTTCATCAGGTGTTTCTTGCAGCAGTAATCTTGGAACTCCATTAATTCTCTGCTGCCACCATATGCTTCTGCTCAGAGTTCTCATATCATAAAAAATTCATTAAACATAAAATCTTTTTAATTTACGAAAACAAGTTAAATGCCGCTTTTATAGTTTGAAATACTTTACAATGCTATATATATACTTCATTCTTCCAAGTAGGGGTCGCTAGAGTAGATATTATATTTTATCTGTTTGAGCAGCAATGGTAATTTTAAAATTCTCGTCAAGTGATATTTGGCTATTTGCATTGCACAGCTAATTTTTATTTGTATATTTAATTTTTCACCGGATCAGATCAGAAAGATTTCTATTTGGAAAGCAAGTGCTTGTCATGGTAGTTAGCTGCACTCTGTCAATATTTTCTACCGCTAGGTGGCTCCGACCACAGAACTCTTCAATGACATTGTTTGGGATCATTTACACCAAGAGTATCCAACACACCACATGGCTTGCCTTGAGTAATTTTGTTGAATGCGAGAAAAATATTGTGCAATATTTTTATTTTATATATTTATTTATTTTTTGAAAAATAGATTCCATATCTGTTTCTATTTTATTACGTTGCTTCTGTTATTGCGAATCTTTTTTTTTGGTAAATTAAAAAAAAGCACAAAATCCAGGGGTGGGCTATAATAGGACTCAACCTTTTTTTGGTTTTTCGAAAATGAAATTTATTACTAACATAAATTGGGCTCAAACTAAACGGACTAAAACCTGCAACATCAACTACGCAGGCATTGCTATCGAGATACAAAAACTGAGCGAAAGAGTTGAGAAACAAATATCTCACTAATTAAAATAAATTAAAAATTATTTGAACATTATATTATTTTTTGTTATCTATGTTTATATTCAAGACAAACAATGAAAACAAAAAAAGTTTCTATTGAAAAATTCCACTCCTAATCTGATATAAAGATATATGTATTTTTTATGCGGTCCGCGGGACTACAATGTTTTCTGAAGGGGCCGCTAGTTCTTTGGGGTTAGCTTCCTATGCGCTGAGGGTCATTGGGCACTGGGTTCTCGAGGAACCCTCCGTCCCATATCTAAATTATTATATCAGAATCCTGAAATTAGTCTATAGGTAGAAAAAGAGTCTTGATTTAATAAGAATAAAAAGCCACTTTAGTTGATTTCGCAGTCCGCGAGATGGCGCCCGTGAACACCGAACATCGGGTGCAGGCAATGAAGTCCAAGACTGTCATGGGTGATGGATGGAGATCCAGCGCTGTCTCTAACGAATGCCGAGATTGGCATTTGGCAGGTTGATTGAGAGCGATGACGTAATTGTCTGTTAGAGCCAGGGCTGTCAGTCATGATCATGGAGAAGTTGTTGGAGCACTTAGCCCTGGCGGGCTCTAATCTCCTATCGGGGTAATTTGTGAAGCCTTTAAAACGTTTTATAATTGCCCATAGTAATTAAAATATTTAAAATAAAGAAAAACTACTTTAGGAGTATAGAAAAATTAAAATAAAAAGATTAAATTTATGCAGAAAATAGCTCTTTAAAGAGCTCAAAAACAGTGAAAAGTATGGATCTTTAAGGGGGCGGAGCTAGGCTGACGAATCCGGGTGCAGCAAAAACCGAAGGTAGAAGCAGCCTAAAAATTAACGTTTTACTACCTTGCCAAGTTTCGCTTTATGCACATAATTTTAAGTATAAGTCAAATAAGAAAAGACCGGCTGAGCCCATTATCCGGCCAGCTAAACTTAACCCTAAAATTAACCTTAAAAATTCTAAAACTGAAAATACTAAAAATAATGATTTCAAAGTTCCCCGTAAGACTGCAAAAAACGTTCCAGTCGAAATTAATATAGCATAATTCAAACAAACAACAGCTTTGCAGCCGTCAACACTGCAAATAAAGACGCCGAGGAAGTCACCACACCCAAGATCCGCCCCATCATGATGAAACTTTTTAACGAATACAATTTAATTTTACAAAATCTACATAAAACTCACCCAACCGCTATAAATACCCACGTTGGAGGGTATATTAAAATACAAGCAGAAAGTGAAAAGCACCATAGAGAAATTACGCAAATGCTAACTGAGAAAAAGATTCAATACTACGCAATAGACCCCCCTGACAATAGACCTCTCAAACTCGTCAATAAAGGACTTTCAGCCACTGTTAAACCAGAAGACAATAAAGCTGACCTAATCAGCAAAGGAATAAAAATAGAAAAAGTAGCTCAACTAAGACAATTCCAAACAAAAAGCCCCCTACCCATCTTCATGATAGAGATCACCCGTGATGAAAATGTCGAAGACATTTACAAAATACAGAGCTGCCTCTACATGCAGATCAAGATAGAACCTTTTAATAAAAAATCCAGAATCACGCAGTGCTACAACTGCAATTATTTTCATCATGCTAGCAGTAATTGCAGCATGAACACCTGATGCCTAAAATGTGGAGAAAGCCACAGAACCCGGACAATGCGCGATAAAGGAAAAAATTGAAAATCCCCTTTGCAGTAACTGTAATGCAAGGGGCCCCATGGCTTCCTCCACTGTTCGCCCACTTTTCCCCAAACCAAAAAAAGGGAAAGGCAAATGTACGAATGAAAATAAAAAGCGAAACGAAGCTACCCAAAAGGTTAAAAACAAGATTACTTCAGGTTTGAGTTTTGCTCAAGTTGTTAGTAATAACATTACCAACCAGATGGCGGACGTGCGAATGACTCATCGGCGTCCTCAAATGATAACAATAATCTAAATAAAAATAAAATTCCTTTGGAAGGAATTAATGCTATCCAAAATCAAAATGATAACTTCACCTTTCTCCATGCAATCATGGAGCTTAAAACAATTTTTACACTTTTTCAAATCTACTTTCAGAAATGGAAAAATCATTTAAATCTTCGAATCCAGCAGACAAGTTACATTGTCTTGTTAAAGGAGTCTGCTCCTCACTATCCTCAATAACCATTAATGAGGTCTAGTTCTTTTTTTGGCTTAACAATTTTTCCCTGGAACGCAGACGGAGTGAGATCACGTATTGTTGAGATACGTGATTTCGTCGATAAGTATTCCCCAGATATTTTACTTCTGCAAGAAACACATCTGAGACCAGTGCATACTTTCAACATTCGAGACTACATTTGCTATAGAAATGACAGAATGAACTCAGCTCATGTCTCGGGTGGAACTGCCATCCTCGTTAAAAGACCTTTTCCACACTATCATGATCCCACCACACCTCTCCATACTGGTGTCGAAGCAACACTTGTTGCTCTTACTCCTACCGACCAGGACCCATTCTTGGTCACCTCGATTTAAATACCACCGTACACGAAAGCCAGAAAACTTGGTGACGACCTCGACACCATTTTTAAGATCATTAAAACGGCCATCCTTGTGGGAGACTTTAATGCAAAAACACACCTCTTGGGGGTGCAGTTACTGCGACCCCAGAGAAAATAAGCTGCTAAATTACTTAAAACAAAATAAAATAGATATTGTTGCACCCACCACCTCCACCAGATTTGGCACTGATTCTGAGTCTACACTTGACTACGCACTCATTAAAAATTTAAATTGGCCTTCGATTATCGATTGTCTTCCTGAGCTGAGTTCAGATCATAACCCCATTAGACTGCACTTTCCAAAAACTACCATATTCGAAATTCCACCGCCACAACTAAATACTACTTGGAGTATATTTACTAATAAACTAGCTCAACCAGATAACCTAAATCTCCATACTGCTCGCACTACTCAAGAGGTTGACTCCCAAGTCTTCAAACTGACTAAAGATATCCTCAGTGCTCATGCTAGTGCCTCCAAACCAGTTTACCATACAGAGCAGCCTTTTGTTCAGGGGGAACTTAGGCACTAATTTAAAGAACGAAATAGACCCAGATAACTTTGGCAATTCACTAGATACCCACAACACAAAACAGATTACCATAGATTACAAAGCATCATTAGAAGAAAAAATTTTCAGTTTAGAGAACAAGCATGGGAGGATACACTTTCTTCTCTGAACACTGAGGACAGTTCCCTTTGGAGAATGACCAAGGCGTTCAGGAAGAAGGCCGCCCCGATCTCCGCCCTTAATGGCCCCTCCGGTACAGCTCTCAGCGACACAAACAAGACTGAATTTATTGCATTATCGCTTGAGAGACAATTCCAGCTAAACAACATTCACGATCCTCGTAAAGACGAGGTCATCACCAACATTGTTGATGCGTACTTTGATAATAATACTAATAACACTGACATCATTCCCCCTGCTCTACCATCAGAAATTATTAATTATATTAAAAAGATTAAAATTAAAAAATCCCCAGGTAGAGACGGGATTACAAATAAAATGCTAAAAAATTTACCATTACTAACAATATTCAAAATCACTAACATTATTAATAATATGCTAACCCTGAGATATTTTCCAAAACACTGGAAGACTGCAGTTGTCATCCCGATCCTAAAACCAGGTAAAGACCCAACTGCTCCAGATTCGTACAGACCAATCTCGTTATTGCCTGTACTTAGTAAACTGGCAGAAAAAATCATTCTTGCCAGACTCAATGACCATCTAGAAACTGATAACATCCGGATTCCGGAGCAGCATGGGTTCCGCCCTCGTCTCTCGACTACCCACCAACTGCTAAGAGTAGTTGAATTTATCAAAGAAGGAAATAACAGAGACGAATGCACAGCTGCAGTCTTCTTAGATATTCAAAAAGCCTTTGATAGAGTTTGGCATACCGGCCTACTCTTCAAATTAATAACCTATAAAATTCCACCCCCACTTATTCTCTTATTAAGCTCCTATATCAGCGACAGGGACTTATCTGTCAAAATCAATAGAACTTACTCTACTAATAAACCTATTAAAGCAGGAATAGCTCAGGGCTCAATTTTGGGACCTGTGTTATTCAACCTATATGTAAATAACATTATTAAAAATACTAATACTATGCTTTGTATGTACGCAGATGATACAGCTATACTCACCAGACACAAAAATCTCAACACACTAACTAATAATATCAACGAACACTTAGCCCACCTGGAGATCTGGTTCTCTGTATGGAAAATTGCGATCAATACTACCAAAACCGAAGCAGTCTTTTTCTCTAAAAAACACCCCCTCCTGAAATTATTCTTCAAAATCAAAGTATCCTCTGGTCTCAGTACACCAAATACCTTGGTGTCATCAATGATAAAAATCTCGCTTTCAGAACACATTACATATATTAGAAATAAATTTAAAGATAATATGCGTAAAGTTTATTCCCTAATCTGTAGAAAGTCTAAATTAAGTAGACGTAATAAATTACTTATCTACACTCTAATTCTGAAACCACTGCTCACCTACGCCTCCCCGGTCTGGGCTCATGCAGCAAAAACCAACATATATAAATTTAATTGAGACTACTCAAAATATTATTATTAGACAAATTTGTGACGCGCGATGGTACATGAGAAACGGAGATCTCAGATTCACGTGTAACATTTCAACAATCAGCCAAACTATCAGAAAAATAGCAGCTAATTTCTTTAAAAACATTGACGAACATGACAATTCTTCTATAAACAATATTTCCCCCTACTTTTCTCACTTCTCTGTCAGAAGACCAAGAGATATCTTGGTAAATCCTAACTTTGATTAATTTTTTCTCAAATTTCTCTGATAATTTTTTCCAATTTACCCAAACTTTCTCTCGACAAATCATATCGCTTCCTTAGTCGTACAGATTTTCAGAACACATTTTATGTTAATTTTTATTAATGGAGAAGTTGTTGGAGCACTTAGCCCTGTCGGGCTCTAATCTCCTATCGGGTAATTTTTGATGCCTTTAAAAACGTTTTACTATTGCCCAGTTTAAATAAAATATTTAAAATAAAGAAAAACTACTTTAGTAGTATAGAAAAATTAAATTAAATATATAATAAAAGTTTAAAATTAAACTTAAAATAGCTCTTTAAGTAGCTCAAAAACAGAGAAAAGTATTGATCTTTTTGGGGCGGAGCTAGCCTGACCAATCCGGGTGCAGCAAAAACCAAAGGTAGGAGCGGCTTAAAAATATAGAGATCTGGGCAAGACATCTAGACACCCTCAACACACAACAGAATTTAAATAGACTCCAAAACATTAGTTAAAAGAAAAGTAAATGAAATACAGACCAACAAGTAATGCGGAGGATAACCTAACCTCACTGAATACCGAAGACAATTCCCTTTGGGGAGCTGCCAAGGCGTTCAGGAGGAAGGCCGCCCCGATTTCCGCCATTAATGGCCTGCCGGTACTGCTCTTAGCGACACACAAAAAACAGGACTTACTGCTAAATCGCTAGAGAATCAATTTAAACTTAACACATTCACAACCCACACAAAGACGAAATCATTTCAAACATTGTGGATACGTACTTTGATACTAACTCCAATAATTCTGACCCCCTCCCCCCTCCTCTGCCATCGGAGATAATTAATATTATCAAACAGATCAAAATTAAAAATCACCTTGCAGAGAAGGAATAACAAATAAAATGCTTAAAAAACTACCTTTAATAACAATTTTCAAAATAACAAATATCATCACTAATATGCTAAATCTAAGATACTTTCCTACGTCATGGAAAACTGCAGTCATTGTACCGATTCTTAAACCTGGGAAAGATCCAACTGACCCCCAGTCTTATCGTCCAATTTCATTACTTCCTGTATTAAGTAAAATTGCTGAGAAAAATCATCTTAGCAAGGCTCAACGACCAGCTGGATAAAAATAACATCCTTATCCCGGAGAAGCACGGGTTCCGTCCTCGTCACTCCTACTACTCACCAACTTCTCCGTGTCGTTGAGTTCATAAAAGAAGCAAACGATAGGAATCAGTGCACGGCTGCAGTTTTCCTAGACATACAAAAAGCATTTGACAGAGTATGGCACACAGGCCTACTCTTTAAAATGATCACTTTTAAAATTCCACCCCCGCTAATTCTTTTATTTAACTCTTATGTGCTAAATAGAACCTTTTCAGTTAAAATTAATCAATCCAACTCCCAAGATAAATCGATAAATGCAGGTGTTGCTCAAGGGTCAATCCTGGGCCCTGTTCTCTTTAACCTCTATGTAAATGATATAATTAAAAGTACTAACACAAGATTATGCATGTACGCAGATGACACAGCTATTATCTAAAGACACTACGACTCTAACACACTCATCAATAACATCAACGAACACCTAGCTCACCTGGAAACGTGGTTCTCCGTCTGGAAAATAGCTCTTAACACTACTAAAACTGAAGCAGTTTTCTTCTCCAATAAGAAACTACCACCTAAAATCACCCTCCAAAATCAAAGAATCCCTGGTCTCAGCACACCAAGTATCTTGGTGTCATTATTGATAAAAATCTCACTTTCCGACAACACATTACATACGTAAGAAACAAATTTAAAACTGTCGCGCATCAGTTAGCATTTGCGTAATTTCTCTATGGTGCTTTTCACTTTCAGCTTGTATTTTAATATACCCTCCAACGTGGGTATTTGTAGCGGTTGGTGAGTTTTGTGTAGATCTTGTAAAATTAAATTATATTCATTAAAAAGTTTCATCATGATGGGGCGGATCTTGGGTGTGGTGACTTCCTCAGCGTCTTTATTTGCAGTGTTGAGGGCTGCAAAGCTGTTATTTGTTTGAATATTTTGTTATTAATTTCGACTGGAACGTTTTCCGCAGTCTTACGAGTAATTTTGAAATCATTATTTTTAACATTTTCAGTTTTAGAATGTTTAGGGTTAATTTTAGGGTTAAGTTTAGCTGGCCGGATAATGGGCTCAGCCGGTCTTTTCTTATTTGATTTATACTTAAAATTATGAGTACAAAGCGAAACTGGGCAAGGTAGTAAAACAGACACCTTACCCTCTAGGTTCTTAATCTTTTCGTCCAGGTTGGCGTCTTCTCCCTCCAGTTGTTGAGTCATTTCCGACGTGTTGCTGGGGATTACATTTTCAATTTCGATCATTTCCGCTACGTAGTCTCTACGTGCCGAGAGAATTCGGCATTGCTTTTCTAAGCTAGTTAGCTTAGTGCACTTGTCTTCATCAGTGAGGATGGGGACGCTAACGTCCTCCATATTAACAGATTGGTCACCGACCTGTGCTCCGGAATCAAGAGACGTCATACTCGCACGGCGTCTAAGAATGGAATGATATTATTCAAAACCACGTCCCTCCCACCCACGAGAGGCTGCAACCCTATTGGCCGGCGCCGTTTCTCTCAAAGCACTTCAAACCCCTGCATTTTCTGGCAATTCGCATTCGCGCACCTACTCCGACTAGACGGGTCTTCCCGCTAGCCGCTCTCATTAAAAAAAATAATTAAACCCGCACGCAAGCGCACTCGGCCCCCCGATGCGCACAGTGCAAGAATAAACGAAACACTCAAAATGCTACCTTCAATTAAAATTTTCTTTTCACATCCATTTCTTTTCAACATCCATATTATCAATTATAACTAATTTAAAAAAAAATCATCACGATATTATTCTGGAGTACTGGGCTAAGGTAAAGCCAACTAAAGCTACACCCAATCTTCACGATAGGAGGTTAAGTTTCCACAAGGAAACAGGCACTCCGTTAACCACTCTACATATATATTCAAAACCACGTAACAAAAAATAACTGGGTGACATTTTGGGGGT
>BMAO01035310.1:0-14546 GCA_019973975.1 Trichonephila clavata
TGGCATCAGATAGGGCTGGAAAGCAAAACGTCCACGACATCGTGTTTAAAACGAATTGTTGTCAAAGCTGAAACAGATGCACCAGCCATTGCTGCATGTTATCTACCCGAAAAGGCATCATTAATAAAGCTGTTCTATCAGAAAGATGAATCTGTTACTGCAGCTTTACGATTCTATCGCCATAAAAGAAAATTCGAACAGGTAAAGGTCTTGTTACTAGTGTAGCCGTAAAGAAATTGATTACGAAGTTCGAAGCCAAGAGTTGTTTACACGATTAGTCAAGTAGTGGAACATTTGTTGGAAAGAACCTTGTTTATTGTTAAAAATTAATTGCTATCCGAATTATTGCTTTTGTTATAATCTAAAGTGCCATCTGTAGGCCATTTTTTCACTTTTTGGTTTCAATAAGACCTCACGTTATTTCAAGTATGTGTGCCAATTTTTACCTCTCCGTCCATTATTCCGTGAGTTATTGAATTTTCAAAAGGACTTATGGGTCATCTGGTATGAGCGAAAGTATGCAATTTTGCTTTCAATTAAATTTAATTAACATAAATAATTGCAGTATTAGGCACTGGTTGAAATATTTAATCAGTGAGCAAATTTTTCTCATTATCCTTTATAGCCAGTGTATATATGTATAGCTAGCTGTTTGATCATACTTAAACTTCATCACTACGGTAGTCTTTTATTTCTTTTGAGTGCTAGAGTAAAGAGTTCTTAATTGATATGTTGAAGCAGTACTTGTCCTCGACAAGATATGCTTCCCAATTAATTTTTTTCTCCAATGGGGCTGCGGATTGGTATTTTTACCTTTGCAGATCTAGTACTTTCCCAGGGACGTCTTAAGACTTCTTGAGGCTCTGGGCCTCTATGTAAAAGTAGGCTCTGGGCCCCCACGCAAATGTAGGCCTCACTTATGGCCCTTAAAATAGACAGTACATAGCATACATTGTCAAATACTCGAACAAACAATAATCCGAAGCAAATATATATTCATGACTTACAATCGCACAAACCGGCTCGACTGACTATCGCCTTTTGACTGAATGAGTAATGATGGTGTATGGCGATAGGTCTATACATGGACGATGGCCATCACATCTAGTTAGTTGACATATCGTCCCACATTCCCAATTTTTCGAAGAATACAACCGGAAATAATATTTGACCGTTAAAATTTTTCGAATTATAATCTTATTAAGGCTGAGTTGAAAACGAGACAAGGCCCCCATTGTGGCAGAGGCCCTGGGCCCGGGCGGCCCATGCCTTAAGACGTCCCTGTACATTCCCCAGGAGCTGGTATCTTGTTTTAGGGCGGCACCAAATAGGCAACACCAAGCCCAATTTCCTCCCCAGAGGGAGGCACCCGAGCTCTGACAATGCGAAATTGTACTTAGGAATTTAATTTTGCCGAGAGCATCCAAGCCAAGCGGACACTCAAGGGATTTTTTACATACCGCATAATCATATGACATGGACGCTGTCTATTTTCTGCAACCCCAAATCTTGGGAGTAGAAGGCCAGCGACAAGCAAACTACGCCATCCAGCTGGCTATATTTTTATAGATTACAAATAAGACCATATTTTATCTACAACAAGATTACATGTAAATAAAATTACGCATCGCATGAACATAACATAATATTTTTTGCATATATTCATCCGAAATTTTTCCAGTATAAGGTCAAATAAAACGATTCAGTACTTATACGTAGTATTTCCAGTTTTTTTCGATAGAAACTTTCATCAACATGTATTAAGCTGAATGTTTAAAAATGGGAATTAATTTTTGAATATATCATATTATTCGGATTAATAACTGAAGAATCGATATACGCGTCTCAAACAAATTAGAAGAGCACATGGATTTAGTGAAATTATGCAAATATTTCTTGCAATAACCAACGTAAAACAAAACATCCCATAGTCAAAAGTGTAGCAGAAACTAGAAGAAGAAAACTTCATACGCAAATCAACGTACGGAGAGTCAAAAAGCAGAAAAAAGTACATAAGTGAAGAAATTGTGATTTCGCAGAAGGTCTTATTTTTTGTTGCCTCAGTGGTGAAATCCAACCTTTCGGCTGTTCTTTGGAGAAATGAGATAGGAAAGTGTCACGACAAAGTGATGTATCGGAATTCATGGCTTGGTGTATTATCGGGAGATTGGAATCCGGGCAAGCACATAGAACTTCAGCGGATGCTGTTAAAGTGGCAATAAGTATCATTGCAAAACTGTGGAATCGGTTCTCAGAAAAAACAGGGTATGTTCTAGGGTTTTCAGCCCCGGGACCCCGGTGTTTTTTACAGTCCCGAAATCCCGGGATTAAAATAACTAATCCCGGGATATAATGTTTGTCTGAATTACGTTTCAAAATTTTTTTCTTGTCAAACTTTTTTGAAAAAATTTAATTCTTAGAAAACTTATATTTTTTTTATGAAATATGTAGGCATATAATTTTTTGTGCAGTTATAAGTGCTACAAGTAAAAAAACATATATGCAGCTATCATTTATCATATGCGAGAAACCTTGCACAGATCTAAGTGGCTCACTGTGCAATATTTACACAATAATATAAGCAAAATCTCAAGAATCGATTTTGTCACAGTTCCTTCTTCAACTAAATGCCATTAATTAATAGCTGATCTACTTGAAAGACTTGAGACACATCAAATCCCATAGCAATATTAACATCTCATGCAACTGGATCTTATATTTCAAATAAGGTAACACATGAAATTGATTCACATTGATTCAATAACTGGATCAATTTATGCACAAAAACCATTAAGTGGAGCAGAAGAACTAGACAAAGTTATCAAAGAGGTAGATAATAGATTGCACCATTGTAATCTATTAAATTTGAGACAGTGTCATCAAAAATTCAAAAATAAATGTCTCTTTTTTGAAAATGGAAGGAGACGTGGTGATTTCCTGAAAAGAGGACTTACTATTTAATGACGATAAAAAAACCTACTATATATCATAGAATCTGTACGAGCATTTTCTTCGGCAGGACAACTTGTAACGAAAATAAGAAGCCGTTTGAACGATGAAACGCTGGACGAGCTGTGTTTTTAAAATCTTATTTACAAAACACAAGAAATGAAGAAATGTTTTTTTTTTAAATTTAATTATACACTCACTTCCAAAAGTTAAGCACGAAGATGTAAAATGCAAAAAAATCAACAAATACTGCTTTGATTGACTCAAAATTTGGCAGTAAAGTAGCATATATATTTATACATAAAACAAAATCAATAATTATATACAGAAATGAAAACAATATTAATTTTTTTGTAAGTTATCAGATAATGTCATACTGGAGACATAAACAGAATTATGTATAAAGTGAAAATAAACAGCATAAAATGAAAAAAGGACATTAATAGAGTATGTGATCCCCTCTCATGTGTATACAAAGTTTAAACTTTCTGACCATGCTTTCAATTAGATGGTCAACCACCACAGAATTAAGCAATCGCCATTCTTCTTGTAGAGCAGTTTCCAGCTCAATAAGAGTGGCTGGAGGTGGGAAACATGAAGATACAGCATGGCCGAGAACATCCCAAAGTTTTTCAATGGGATTAAGGTCGGGCGAATATGCTGGCCACGCCATACGCGCAATCCCTTCTCTCTCCAGATAGTCATCGATGATGTCAGCTCTATGGGGACGTGCGTTATCGTCCATTAAAACAAAAGTAGGGCTGCAGCGTACAATCTCATAATGGGTTCTAGGACTTTATCTCGATACCGGACAGCCGTCACAGAACCACGTTTAAAGATGTGCAGGTCGGTGCGGTATCCTAATGAAATCCCTGCCCACACCATAATGTTTCCGCCTCGGAATGCGTGATGTTCGGTGATGTTTTGGGGCTGATTGCGTGTTCCTTGTTTACGCCATATCCTTATACGCTTGTCATCCAACTCCACAGCAAATCATGACTCATCAGTAAACATGAGATTACCCCAATCAGACACAGTCGAATTGCTATATTCCCGGCACCATTTTAATCGTGCCCCTCTTGATTGGACGGATAGAGGAACACAAACTCGAGGTACCCGGGCATACAGTCCATTCATATGTAATCTTCGGCGTACAGTAGCTGCAGATATAGCTTTACCAATGGACGCTGTAACCATAGATGCTCCACATGTGGAGGTCGTTCTGCGATTCCGCTTGGCTACAATAGCAATATATCGATCTTCCGCGGGGATTGTAACCCTTGGACGACCACCTACGGGCCTTCGGACAACTGTCTGTGTGGTTTGGAATTGTTTCCATAAACGTGAAATTACAGAATGATGAACGCCGAAGAAAAGAGCAACATCTGTGATCGACTGTCCTGCTTCAATGCGCCCCACAGCACGCCAGCGCTCAGAATCTTCCATTCGTTTTCTGGAAGTCATAGAAACGCGTATGTCTTGAAAACAAATTGTACGAAAGTTTTAAACTCCTTCTATCAGCACTTACGAATCAACTTCTGTAACCCTTCATAAAGCTGGTTTCTTATTAGGCTGCTCTTTTTGCATATTTCTTGACATGAAAGCCCGATTGGCTGTTACCTAACATATTTACATACTCCCATGTACCTCTGCAGCGAATGGCATCCTCTTCAATTCTGATTGGCTTCCGGAAATTAGCATTTTCCTCTCCAGGTTTAACTTTTGGAAGTGAGTGTATATTATTCTTGTTTTTTTTATGGTGAATTAAGTTTTTTTTAAAATTTGTTTTTATAAAATTAATATTAAAAAACCAATCTTTAGTTTTATTATGCAATTTTAAGTATGCTAATTTGTAAGTATTTTTAATGAATAATCCTTTCCTAATCCCGGGATCAATCCCAGGATCTGGATAATGTAATCACGAAATTCTGGGATTGAAAATATAACACGGGATTGCAAAACCTTCGACGTTCGTCAGGAAAAGGTCGTCAACCGGTTACCACAGCAAAATAATGACTGATATATCCAGTTAACAGCTCTTCGTGACAGAACAGCCGATGCGACGCAGATTCAAAAACAGTTTCTGTAGGCAACAGGACGAAGGGTCTTAAGATAAACAATCCGAGATAGACCTCATTCACGCTTCCGTATACATATAGGCCAATAGTGCGTATTCGTTGACAGCAAGATACCGTGAGTCCCGAACAAAATGGGCTACTGAACATCGAGATTAGATGCAAAGTGATTGGAGTCAAGTACTGTTTACGGACGAGTCCCAATTTAGTTTTAGAGTGTTACACCAGACGTGTTTCTGTATGGCAAGAAAAGGGCACTGGAAATTTCTCTACATTCATTCAGGAAAAATAACATTACAGACTAGGTGGTTTCATGGTATGAGCTGGAATAAGCATAGACGGATGTACTGACCCTCGCTTCATTTTAAAAAACAATTTGACGGCTCAAAGGTATGCAGAGGAGATTCTAAGACCCTATATCAGCGTCTCTTAAACTGTAGGGCGCGCCCACCTAAGGGGGCATGATAACTCTACGAGGGGGTTGCGAGCATATTAAAAAATCGTAAACAAAAGATTATTTTTAAAAAATTATTAATTTTCCTGAAAGTAAACAAACAAAATATATTCTGACATAATAAATAAAGTTAACATTTGTACTGATATAATACACTTATAAATGTATCACTACTGCATAATGTATTTCATAATTAATTTAATAATATTATGTGTTAAGAACAAGCTTAATAATAACCAGTGACCCCATAGGCTTGCCATATATAAATTTATGTACGAAAATTAGCCCTTATCTTGGTAATTTGCACGGTTTATAATTAATCCCTTAACTGCCGATTAAAATTTCGCCCAGTGCCACCATTTTCTACGTAGGTGAGTATGTTATGTATTGAGGGAATGGGAAGAAAAGGAATAAATAAGGAAATCTTCTGAAATGAATAAATTCTTCGCACTCACTGTCAAGATCCTTTTATTTCAGTCCAAAGCCTTTGGAATGAATTTATGGATAACAGTGTACAGGAAAGATCGAATTTCGGAAAGATGTACACATACATCCCCCGGGGGCAATTAATGCTTTGGCTGAGCGAGACGTTTATACACGCCGGTGGTACTTAAGAAAAAGTTGTTGAGTTGTATTGTAGCTTTAGTGTCAAAGCTATTGAATTCAATACATTATTTGCATGGAGAGAGGCGCAATGAAAATTATGGTTAAATATTGGGTCGTAACTATTGAGAGTTAGAGAAGCACTAATCTATGTCGTACTTTTTGCTTCAGCCCCTGCAGCAAAAAGTACGAACTGCTATCTTTCTTTTAATGCGGGATAATGCCAGATTTCATGCAGTTCGTCTTGTTGAGAACTCTTTTGAAGCTGAAACAATGCAACATATATGGAATGTCCAGCATGCTCTCTTGACCGATAAATCTTATCCAGCATGCTTGGAATTTATTTGTAAGACGCATGCAGCGAGATCACTGCCTTCGCTTAATGTCCGGTACTTGGAGATCACATTTCTTGAGTATTTCTTGGACTGTCTCCTGAAGCAGTCTCATAGATAATCTTATTTTATCCATGCTAAACAGGGGAACTACCCACCGTACTAAATATTATGTATCAATTCTAAAAAATAGGTTTTTTGCCATATACATGCAACCAAATTATTGGCCCGAAGCATCATTTTATGTTTTTTATACCATTCCAAGGAATTAAGGTTCTTATACAATTTTTTTTTTTTTTTTTTGCTTCTTTTTTTTCCTTTATTGCTTTTTTTACCTCAGTACTCTCCATTTTATGCCCGTACATGGCTGATACTTTTTTGCTTGCAATCCTAATTTTTTTAGCGCACTGCATATAGTTATATATGTATATATATATTTTTATAAGTATTCTCAAATTTATAATCGCTTACAAATAGAATCCTATTTACTAATTGTAATTTTGAAAATAGAAAAATCAATTGCTATTGAATATTTTGCAGTAATTATTAAGATTTTATTCAGAAATTTTAATATAAAGCTTTGATTTATAGGAAACGGAAAAAACACTTCTTTTCATCATCTAAATGCCTTTATATGATGACCTAAACTTCCTATTCAGAATATCTGGTCAGGTAAATTGTTTCAGTGGTATACGAGGGTTAGTCGGAAAATAAGTTTCCCTTGTTCACTGTGGTCAGAGTTGAGTATGAAAGACAAAGCATAGAATGAGACATTATTAAAGATAAGACATTGCTTTATTTTTCCACATAAGTACCAAGTACATTGTGACATTTGTGTTGTTGTTGTTGCTTATGCCACCTGATTGACAGTAACATCAGATCAAGGTCCACGAAATTCATCACGGCTTAGGGCTAGAATTTAACGCCTGTCATTAGCCTGAGCTTTTGAGCCCCATGAAGGTGACAGTGCAATTTTGCTCGGTACAACACGATAGATGGCGACACCATTCAGACCCACTGATTTAACGAGCACGTTCTCTGTATATACTCGGCGGGCATTTGGTGGCATCGGGCATCGAACCCATGCCTTCCGGTCTGGAGTCCAATGCTCTGACCACTAGGCTACCTGCGGCCCTTGACATCTGTAAAACCGCTTGGTAAGCTTCAAAAACCCTGCAGGAAAACTCAGGGGTTTGCATAGGAAAAAAAGCGTTTATTTTTGCTTGAACTTTTCGGAGGTTGGAACCATCAATATTACTCGTTACTGTGACACCCTGTCGAAAGTGAAACAAGCGATTCGGAAAAAGCGACCTGGGCTTCTCAAATATGGCATTCTGTTGTCGGATGACAATGTGAGACCACACTCTGCGACGGCAACACAAAACATATTGCACTTTTGGTTGGGAGTACCTACACCACCCGCCATACAGTCCGGATCTTGCATCAAATGACTTTCATCTGTTTCCGGCTTTGAAGAAGAGTCTTGCCTGGAGGCGCTTTGGGTGTAATGCTGAAGTCAAATAAACCGTTAAGCGCTTCTTCCGTATGCAAACCCCTGAGCTTTTCCTGCAGGGCTTTTTGAAGCTTATCAAGCGGTATTACAAATGCATTGATGTGCTTGGTATTTATACGGAAAAATAAAATTATGCCTTACCTTTAATGTCGCATTCTTAGTTTTGACTTTCATACACAAAACTGGCCACAGTCGACACAGGAAACTTATTTTACCGACTCATATATGAAGAAGCAACTCAATCATCACGAGATCTCCGCAATTATTAGACATACAAATGTGAAATTTGATAAGTTTTTTGCCCGCCAATTAGCGATTCACAAAAAGCAAATTCGGAAATCGACTCCCAAGAGAGGTGCTGCGGCAGTTATTAAAGGTTAATAGATAAAAAGAACTACCCATTTTTCAGCTCTTAGACGTACAGATTTGAAATTATGTCGTCATGCTTTTTTTTTTGTTGAATCGAAACCTGCTAAGAATGGATTTCACGGAGATTTTTTCTCTCTAGGTCTGTGGCGAGGAGTTAAGGGGATGTTAAACATGCAAATTCCCGTTTTTTAATTATTAGATATACATACTTGAAATATGATAAGCATGTTCATTTTGTTGAGTAAAAAATAGCTAAGAACGGATTTTACCGATATAGTTTGCCAAGGTTGCGAACGCATATATAGAAAAAAAGAAATTCCCGTTCTTCAATTTTTAAACCTTCAAACTTGAAATTCGGTAAGGATGCCTTTTCTTCCCATTCCTACTATTATATAATTCCCTTCCTCCTTCTATATATATATATATATATATTTCAAATTTTCAATCGTTAAAAAAATACTTTCTATTCATCCATTCAAGCTCATATACATTTTTTTAAAGCAGTGGATGACTCTTGATGTTAAACAGTTTTTTAAATATTAATTCATTAATTAAAATATAAATAAATAGTATCTTACACACATAAATAATAGTCCAACACAGCATATATAGAAAGGAAAATCGTTCGTTGTGTCCCTGTAGTGCAATGGATAGCGCGTTGGACTTCTAAACCAAAAGTCCCACCTGGCATTGCCTAATTTCTGAGAATGTGCGATTTCTTTTTCACTATACTAGTTTATTTTAGAATAATTAAATTTAATGGATGAATAAATAGTAACAAACAAAAAATAGTCCAACACCATTTAGAGGAAAGAAAATGGAAAATTGCGTGGGAAATCGCTTTTTATTTTGTCACGTATTATTGTGATCTGTCCTATGTATATATATATTTGTATCAATTGTAACTTTTTAATAAAAGTGACTAAAATAAAAAAAAATTTCTCGACCTAAGTAGGTATGGACTTAAATTTTTTGATATTACTTTTTGTTGAGTAGTGACTCGCTAAGAATGGGTTTTATGGAAATTGACTCCAAAGAAGGGTTGTGTGTGGGGGGGGGGCGCAAAAAATACTTTAGTTTAGAGACTCGCGTCTTTTTATGAATTTAAGAGATAGGGCTATAAAAATGTTTTACAATACATATCAAAGTTTAATGGTAAAACTTTCATATCATTACATATATATTCATATGACGTCATGAAATACCCATCAAGGCTGGTGGGCAATGGTTAGTTATAATATATATACTCGGCATCAACAGTTTTTTTTTCTATTTGATCATTTGCTTTTGAAACAAATATCTTACTTTTACTTACAATGAAATTATTTAGATGAGCAGTAGTTAAACGCGAAATAGAGGAAATTTCATTTCCTTATTATATTAAATGACAGTTTATTATACTTATCTTGTTTGACAGGTTTTATGTTTTTAGATTTGACTCATCATTATTATAATTTTGTGTGATATCATGATAGTTATTTTTTTAAACAAGTTTAGTAAATATTTTTCAAAACTGCTCACACATTTAACAATTATAAATGTTGAAGACTCTGTCTTGAAGGACAAAATTCTGAGGCTCTGTGATTTAGAGATAGCGTGCCACTTGCCTAAGGCTGCGGGTTCGACCCCGGCTGGAATGGATAAATTTTCTGGATGCGAAAATCGTAGGCATGCATATCATATAATTATGTAGCATGTTAAAGATCCCTCGAGTATCAATTTGGTTCTGCTATTCTCTGTAAAAAAAACCGCTGTTAAATCATCACAATCTTTAGTAGCCGACAAGAACTGGAATTAAAATTAATTCAAATGTCAGAATTTTTAAGTGAGAGCAGCCACTAGATCAGTGATTCCTGAAGTGGTCTATATAGACCCCCAGGGGTCTAAAACAATTTGCAAGGGGTCCACATCACGAACAGTTTGGGAGTCTATGAGGTGTAAATGGGGCTCTACAATAGAAGCACTCATTAAATCAGATCGTGACTTTAATTTTAAAAGAAAATTTAATCAAGTAGAAACCAGATTTCACCTATTTAACAGATTTGTTTACCAAATTTAATGAGTTTAATTTGGAGTAGCAAGTGACATCATTTTAGCGTTATATCTGTTATTTATCCCGAATTATGAAATACCTTAAAAAAGTTTGATTGCTTTTCTTGATGAGAAGGAGTTTCAGCGTGGTTGCCAATCCAAAATAAATAAAATAAAAAATAAGACAGGGCACTTCTAATTGAGGAGATTTATAGTTAAACCTGAAAGATTGATGCCAAATGTTGAAACGTTTTATTGAAGCACCAGATTCATCCCTTCTATTAAAAACATTTGTTTGCTGCTCATTTTGTGTATTAATTACATTTTTATTAATTAATCAGCCTGTGTTTTAAAACACTATACGTAACTACAATTAGAAATTTAAATCTTTTAAAGCTGCTCAATATCAGCTGCCAAAAAGGCATTTAAGTTAGAAAACTTGCAAAACCTCGATATTAGGTTTACCCCTAATAAAAAAAAACACGGCAAGGGGTCTACGAGACAAAAATGTTTCGGAAGCTCTTTACTAGATGGTCCAACTATGAAATGGCACTCGCAATCTTACTTCGGAAAAACATATATATACGTCCGGGGCAAGCAACACTTTGGCTGAGCGAGATGTGTACATACGCCGGTGCCACTTCAGAGATTAAAGTCGTGTATTGTACTTAAGCCATTAAAGTATAGTATTATTTAACTAAATACTTTGTTATTGTATGGAGAGAGGGTGTGATGAAAATTATGATTGAATATTGGGGCGCAAACATTAAAATTTTGAGAAGCACTGTGCTGTTAACCGTTCAATAGAACCCTCAACCACACATTGATTTCATATTCACATAGCAGTTGTTGGATTTCGACCAGTGTGGCGGGTGATATCCCGGGAAAATAATCCACTCTCCATACGCAACGATCTTGCCACTAACGAATTCCGACACTTGCTGGCAAGCATTTCTTTCTTATCGAGGTATAACACGATAGATATTGTGAGCAAACTCCGACCTTACTAAGTGCTTACCAATTCGGAAGTCCACTACACAACTTTTCTTTTATGTAAGTGCCTCAGAGTAATTTCTCCTTCCTGCCTCTACTAAATGCGCTGATATAATAATCATTTGCATATTCCAAAATCTTCCTATCGTATGATTTTTGACACTCGTCAGATCATTGCTCTTTTGTATTGTGATTTTTATGGTCGGTAGTAAATGAAATAATTTCACTTATAAAATATTTATGCTTAACGTGTACAAATGTAGACCTAAGGATTTTTTGATGCCTTTTTTATTTGCACTAATTTTTCAAAATTCCAATCTCAATATAGAAATTAATCGTTATGAAACAAAAGTATTAAATATTTTCTCTTAAAAAATCACCCCGGAAGTTTAATGCAATATTTTAGCATTTAGTTGCAAAAAGTTATGTTTGTAAAATGTACAGGTAGTGTGTAGTATAAACCTACCTTAAAAGCCATAATTTAATATAGTTATCTATTTCAAACTTATAAGACGTACAGATAGTTTCTTATTCATTATTTAGCGTAACAAAATTACCAAAAAAATCAACAGTCTATAGCAATAGGTTTTTATATATATTATATAAAGTAAATATGTGAAACACACCAACACTTCATTTGTAAACTATACATAATGTAACCGGTTAAAAGAGTGAGGTCTTTGTAATAAGAAATTCTCCCATTTGAAGGCAAATATTGGTTTTAGTTAGAAAATATTTAAGCAGCTTAAAAAAGGCCAAGAAAAGTACTCTTGTCAATTATGAACAAAAATGCTGTTTTCACTTTACCCATTATAATATTATGTTTTTACATATTATATGCTACTTAGTTGTTTCAAAAATATGATATATAATTTTTAAAAAAACAAAAACAGTTCTATTAATTAAAATAGACCGATTTTTTCCATCTATATTTTTTCCTGTCCGTCTGGAAATCCGAATTCTTGGCCTCACCTAAGGCTTTTTGTGGACTAAAAAAATTTTTCTACCATTTATCAAAAGCTAAAATGGAAGAAATTTGTTACTGATTTTAAACTATCCCAGATAATAACAGGACAAGGAATTTTTAAGAGCCATTTATCAAGGTTTACTTTAATTGGTAATGATATTTGTTCTTGTGGTCAAGATGCTTAAGCCGCAGAACATGTCTTGTATTGTAACCTATATTTTTGTAAAAGAGAAAACTTTAAAAAGGAGTTGAAACGTTTAGGTATTTCCTAGCCACCTGTTTTGTCTCTAAAAGCCTTAATGTCTTAAGAAAACTTGTTTGCCGTATAAATTTTTAAAAGGTTTTTATAGGTACCTCCTTTTCCTTTTTTTTTTTTTTTTTTTTTTTGTATTTCCACCCTTTTATTTTATACATTTGTATCTTAAATTTTAATTTTGTTTTAAATTTTATAATGATGTTATACCACTTACGTCTGTAAGCCTCATGTTATGCAATATGGAGCATGAAGAGTTTTGCAAATAAATTTATTTAAAAAAAATCTATACTTTTTGCTTTAAAAAATGGGCTATTTCATTGGTAGCACCATCTTGTAGCAGCTTCCACTACCACATTTTTAATGCTTGAATGTTTTCAATTCAAGCTCTTGCCAAATGCTAACTATTGCCCTGATTTATTTTTACCAAAAGAACCAGAGCCAAATTGATACTCAAAGTATCTTAAATGTCTCATACTGGTATGACATGCATGTCTAAATTTTCGCATCCAGAAAATCTGTCTACTCAAGCCAGGCAACCTTGGGCTTAGGAAGCGGGCACGTTACCTCAAAGACAACGAGCGATTGCTGTAGACAGTTGTAGACACAATCTCATTTATTTCGCCTTCTTCCTCGTAATATCTTACCGTGGTATTCATCGCTAACGGTAAGTGAGTGAATATTAAAATCGCACTGTTCAGCTACACGGGGGCTTTTGGCGACGGACCTCGTAATTTTGAACCATGGTCAAGTGACGAGAAAGACACCTGAGCTGCCCCCCTCTCCTAACTACCACACTAGAAGGAGGACGTTTGAGCTCTCGACAGATTTAATGTGCATCGCTTCCCCTACACGGCGCGTCTTTAGTGGTACTGGGCTCGAACTTATGCCATGATCCGATACCTTGACCACTTGGCTACCGCGGCCACGCTAACGGACACGGGTTGTGAAAGCTGGAGTTAAGCAAACGATGTCAAGTGTTAGCAAACCTCTTCGGCTGAAACTTCATTTCACTCCTTTTTTTCAACTTCAATTATTCAACTGCGAGTTTGCTACCTCATGGATCAAGACGGAGACTCTAGTGCACCTCCCCAAGACGGAGACTCTAGTGCACCTCCCCAAGACGAGACTAGGCACCTCCCCAAGACAGAGACTCTAGTGCACCTCCCCAAGACAGAGACTCTAGTGCACCTCCCCAAGACGGAGACTCTAGCGCACCTGCCCAAGACGGAGACTTAGCGCACCTCCCCAAGACGGAGACTAGCGCACCTCCCCAAGACGGGAGACTAGGAGACTCTAGCGCACCTCCCCAAGACGGAGACTAGCGCACCTCCAAGACGGAGACTAGCGCACCTCCCCAAGACGGAGACTAGCGCACCTCCCCAAGACGGAGACTCTAGTGCACCTGCCCAAGACGGAGACTCTAGCGCACCTCCCAAGACGGAGACTCTAGTGCACCTCCCAAGACGGAGACTCTAGGCCCCCCAAGACGGAGACTTAGTGCACCTCCCAAGCGGTAGGCACCTCCCCAAGACGGAGACTCTAGTGCACCTCCCCAAGACGGAGACTAGTGCACCTCCCCAAGACGGAGACTAGTGCACCTCCCCAAGACGGAGACTAGGCACCTCCCCAAGACGGAGACTCTGGTGCACCTCCCCAAGACGGAGACTCTAGCGCACCTGCCCAAGATGGAGACACTAGTGCACCTCCCTCATGCCAATTCACTTAAATTTAATCTAGTTTTTAGCCAGGTCAAAATTTTCCAATCTAATCTGTGACGTTGAAAGGAACTTTGATTTGAAGCCACGATTATGACTGCTGGTCCAGTTAACGGTGAATACGGTTGTTAATGTCCCCCCCCCCCTTCTTCATTAGTTTCTGTAGGGGTCTAAAAAATCATTACTTCCAAATAATCAAGCTTCTGAAAGTTCTTAACCTTCCTCAATTATTGAAAATTATTTTACTTCTGTGTAAAAAAGCTTGAACAGGGATATTTGCCATATTATT
>BMAO01035311.1:0-40775 GCA_019973975.1 Trichonephila clavata
TTTAATAAGTAGTTATATTCCTAATTTCAATTTCTAGTTTTATATGTTATATGCAATTATAGACTGATTTTTTTTGTAATAAAAATAAGTTGTTTTCATTTTATAAATATGTAACAGGGTTCTTACTATTACATTTTTGTACGGTTTTTGGGGGGAATATTTCGAGATTTTTCATCCTACACGATTTTCTAAAATTGTGGAACATATGTTTAAATTTACCATGTGATGCATGTATTTTTTACACGATGTTTTTGCACTTTTTTCCAAAGAACATATGTACCGTGTAAAAAAAAAAGAATTGGGTGAAATCACCTACTGCGAATTTTCTTTCAGTATCATCAAACTGACAAGTACTAAACACGTAATTTAACGTAAGGAATGCTAAACCTCTTCTGTATCACCGTTTTTGTCCTGTTTTCTTCCTTTGTAATTTCTATTGCTTCTCCAAATATGTAAATGAGACCAATTTTTCATCCTCAAAGTCGTGAAGTTTAATTTTCTCTTCTGTCCTCCTTATGCGGGGCGTGATCCTTTCTTTATTTCTTAATTAATGTTGCGTCTTAAAAGGGCAATGCCATTCTACGTGTTTCGAATTTGATGCGTTCTACTATCTGAAGAATTCTTTTAGGTGGTGAAAAGTAAGCCTTGTATTGTTCCTCAACAACAATAGAAGACAATAGCATTAAGCATTTTATTCTAAATAAAAATAGAGCTCTCTTAATTTTCTTTTTCATTTTAGCAGTTTATGGAAATTGGAGGAATTTTTCTTAATAGGAATGAGCTCATTTGCATTTTAGAGATCGAAAAGGATGATTTTCTGTGTTTAGATGAAATTACTTTGAATTTTCAGAGATTACTCCAAGTAAAATTTTATCATGATAAAAGGATGGCATGATAATTTTGTCGTTTTATTTTACCTGTAACAGCGTTCCCATTTCTTCGTGCATCGGGAATATTTCTGAAAGGTAATTTTTTTCTTTGATGATTATTTCTTTTTTTATACCTCAATAAATTTTTGTTGTTACATTCCTGTACAAAAATAATTAGTTTGTGTGAGCTACATAGTACCTGGATGTTTATTCTTAGATTTTAAAAATTTCCTAGATTTCCTAGTTCTATTTTGCAAAGGCATAAATAATGTAATACATGTCATATGAAAAATAATGTGTAGTTTATATAGAGTTTTCCAATATTTACAAAAGGAAAATTTATTTATTGTACATAGACAAAATGAAGGTACATGTCCTTTAAAATAATTACTTTTTTAAAATCATATTTTTTTACATAAAACTCATAAAAAATTTTAAAATACTCCTGTAAATTTTTTAAAAGTCTCCTTCAACTGCCTCGTCACATTTTCTGTAACATATTTCTCTGAATCTCCGAAACGTTGGCCCTTCAATCTCTTTTTTAGTTCTGGAAAAGGTAAAAATAAACAGAAACTAATTTAAGTAAGTAAGGCGGATGTGACAGTTAGTATTATTTGATTTTACAAGGTACTTTTAACTCAATAATGACCGATGTGCAACTCTTTTTAGCTCAGAATGCTTACTCGGGGGGGGGGGGTAACTTTGTCTCGAGAATTGAAAATATAAACAATTTTCGAATAGATATAATTCTTTAAAATAACAATATCAAATAATTAGATTCTTTTACACATTATTTTTTAATGAATGAGGTTTCAAAGTGCAAATATATAGTCATAATTTATAAAAAAATTATAAGCATATGAAAATAAGAAACCTTTTTCTGTAATAAATATTGAATAAAACTTATGTGTCGCCTGCCACTTTCTAAAATAGTTGCCTTTGATGTATAAATCTTTACAAAATTATAAAATGCATCATTCCCTTTTTTATAAAACCTATATAATTTTAGTGTTATATATCTTTTATATTTCAAAAAATTTGTAAAATTTGAAATTAAAAAAAATTAAATATGTAATTTTTGTATTTTTTAAAAATTAGAATTTTTTACTCTATTTATATAAAACATAGCTGCAGTGTTTAACCTTTTTAATCAACTTATTACTCCTAATTAGAGCTACTATTTCAGAAAATATCATGCGTAACGCAAAACTTAATTGATAATTCTTACAGAAATGTTTCTTCTTTTCATAATCTGTAAAATTCTTTCTTCTTTTCATAATCTGTAATCAAGACTTGTGGGACCATGATAGATATACATGTGTCACTTGAACATGTTCACTTTCTTCACATTTAACATCTGAAAAATTACAGAAGCTGATTTCTGTAGTAAAATTTAATGTTTGTACGCTATTTGTAATACATTTCATAATTTGGCAACACGAAAAAAAAACATATGTCGTACTTAATAATGATGACTTAATAAATAATATGGTAGAGTCTTATCTCTTTTCTACTTATAAGATCAAAGTCACAAAAAAAACTATATTTACAGTGATCATTGCAACGTCACAAGATAATCAATTATGGGACATTTTTGACTCTACTTGAATATGGAATTAATTAGTGTCTTAATTGTTTCTCATTACTTCGTAGATTTTGAAATTGATTTTTAAAATTCATATTTATGCCCTGTTTTTTCTTACAAATTAAAATAAGTATAATTAAAATAATATTATGTTTGGGTGTAATGCTGTAAATCTTTTGAAAATGTTTATTATAATTCATAGGAAAGTTTGAAAACAGCTTACAATATATAATTGTAGAGATTAATGCATTGCATTTAGAATTGATAATATGAAGGCTGAAAGAAATTACATAAAAAGAGAATATTTTTCCATTATCTGAGATTCAGAGTTTATGGTATCAACATTCTCAAGTTCTTTAATTCTTAAGTTCTTCAAAATTGAAGTTCTTTTTAAACTAAAAAGGTTGAAAATGCGTTTTTTAAAAAAAAATTGTTTCACAACAAAAGTAAATGTCTTATAAGTTTCAATTGCGAAGAAATATCTATTTTTTGTCTCTAAATTAAATGAATTGTGTTAATTTAATATTTTATTCCAATATTTCGAAAAGAAGATAATGCATTTCTTAGGGATCTGTGAAAGTTATTACACGTAACTAGATGAAAAAGTGAATCCCTTTGTTATGTCAGAAGAAGGAAGAATTCTCACAAGAAATAAAGCAATTTTAAATATATGCCATGCCAAATTTTCAAATGTATAAACCAATATCAACATTAATAAATAATATTGCAGCATAATTCTCAAATAAGGCATAGCTTCCAAAGGCATGTCTCTTTAGGATCCAAATTATTTTTTATCTATAAATATTAATTTCTTTTGGTTATTAATACTATATTGATCCCAGTGACACTGGGAAAAATAATAAAAATTTCCCGTTCTCCCCCGCCTCCCTAAAACGTAAATGGTACCCGCATGAACGTGCGGGTTGAGCGTTTTTGAGAAATCTGCACACTTGAAATTTTACATTTTGTGGTTGTAAGTTGATGGAAGGAACACACTTAATTCAACTAAAATTGTTACAAATAAGGAAATTATTGATGTAAAATTAATTATTTTATTGACTCATTATTTATTTTCAGTGGAAATCTTTAAAACATGTTTTTAATTTGGTATGTATTGCATTTTTCACAACATGTTTTCGAACTGCTTTTGTAGTTTCAAAATATGCACCAGCGAGGCCTTGAAGTGTCATCAACACATCGAAAATGGCTATACCTGTCAAGCCTTTTCATCCTGGAATGGCCAGAATAAAAGGCATGATATGTATAGCAGGTAGGTCAATTTTTTTTGCCATAGGAATCTCACACAGCACTGTTATCTTCATCCTTAGTTAAAATACTTTTGTTAGTAGGTGTAAAAGCTGCAAACGATTCGACTATCTATCTCTTAACTTAAATTTTAAGCGATCCATTTTGATTTTTGGAGTAATTTTATTTCATATTGAATCTTGTTTGCACAGAAACCAAGAATTTGCAACAGCTAGAACAATGAAATGAATGGGTTCAAAAGAATTTGATGGCAAAGAATGATCCAAAATTGCCTTTCCCCATTTGAAATATTTCTATGTTTTTCTTCATCACTCTCATCTGAACTTTTCTCCTTTCAATATACGTGATTCATATGTTTTGTTCACAGTATTGTCATTATCCGAGAGAACACTAAGTTCTGATTTAAGTTCAATCTCCGATTAATTCACCAATTTCAAAATTTCTTCCCATGTAAGAATTCTTCTCCTTTTAGACACCTGAAAAAGTTTTGGGCTAAAAGTTAGCACAATATTCAATGAAAAATAATAAAATGTATCAGAAAATTTTATTATTTAAAAAAAATTATTAAAACACACCATACTTACTCCCATTCGATTCGTGAATTCAAGAATGAAGTTTCATCCATTATTTTGAAACTCAGCGTCGGGGAGTCTGCAATTCTTGTGATGCTTAAAGATAAGTGCATTTTATTCAATAATCGATTTCTTAACCTTATACCTTGAATCAGCCTCTAATGGCCTAGCTTCTGCAAAAGTTGTCTTCTTCATCGACTCCCAAGCAGCAATTTCAGCCTTAATCAGTAACAAACCAAGTGACTGACGTAACTCAATTCATTGCCAAACTAAAATTGTAGAACTCATTTAATATGGCTGAACTGTGGCTTTAAAGTGGGTCCCAAGTCAAGTTGGGATCCCAGCAATGAAAGAACAAACCAAAAAAAAGCCAAGCAGGGAACAGAGACGTCTCAACCAAAGTTCCTTTTGACTCTCAGAAGAGCAAAGAGCATTGCATCCACATATATTGACAAATGTACTACCTTGACCCAAAAAACTAAGAGCCTTGGAAAGCCGAGGCACCTGGAGAGAACCGAGACTGTTGTCCGCTCTCGCCTAACGACCGGACATGAATTTTTGGGTGAGTGAGTGAATAATTACATCACACTGTTCAGCTACTTGAGGGCTTTTGGTGACGGACCTCGTAATTTTGAACCATGGTCAAGTTGAGTTGGCATATCTCTTCTCACTACGACACCCTACCAACGGGAGGACGTAAGAACTCTCGAGAGATTTAACGTCACCGCTCCCCTACATGGCGGATCTTCAGTGGCACAGGCTCGAACTCATGACACGAGACTCGCGGCCACGAGTACGTTACCTTGACAACTAGGCTACCACTGCCACATGAATTTTGGGTCCACTGGCTTGGTTTAGCTGCTGACGAGACCTAACCTCTCTGCGGACATGCCAGGATGGACGGTGACCACCATCCATTGCACTGGACTCGATGAGTATCCGAGTGATGACGTTGTCAGTCGGTACTGAGAGGCTTGGCGTCTAATGGCTAAGAGGCCAAGCATGGGCGTTGGATAAAGATTAATGATAAAATTGAATCTGCTTTGAAATTCATAAATAGTTAATTGATTATTTATGCTTGTGCTTATTTCTTAGTGTATTGCTTCACGTCGGCAGCTTCTATCGTCAAATCGGTTTAAAGTCACAATCTTTCGAGTACTGCACCCTCGGAGTTAGATAGTCATACTATACGGAGACATAAAAATTCTGTATAATAAAATAACACTAACTGAAGGTAGCAAAGAAAAAGAAATACTAGTACTATTAAGCTATTTTATATTCTGTTTAAAATATATTTCCTTAAGTTTCTGTTTATTTATGTAAATGTTGAATATTTTTATTCGGTATGTGTTCCATTTGGGGAACATTATCTCGGATGTTCACATAATTATTCAGAATAATTCCAAATGCACACACGAGGAAACTGGACTACAGCGGAATGGACCTAGGTCGTCTTTAGCGACGAATCCAGATTCAATCTCAGCAGTGATGACAATCATATTCGTGTGTGTAGACCCCGTAGTGAACGCCTCAATCCTGACTTTGCTTTATAGCGAAACGTCGCTCCTACAGCTGGTGTGATGGTATGGGGTGCCATTGCCTACAATACACGGTCCCCCCTAGTAAAGATCTGTGGCATCATGACAGCCCAGCCGTATGTCCATGACATCCTGCAACCAGATGTGTTGCCACTCATGCAACGGATCCTAAAAGCCATTTTTCAACAAGACAATGTTCGGCCTCACACGGCAAGGGTGTCTCAAGATTGTTTCCGCACTCATCGTATCGCATCGTGCATTCCCGCTAGAAAGGGTTCAGCAGAGTATTAAATCCTCCGTTCTTTTGCCTTTTTCTCTGAAATAAATGATCCTTTTTATTTGATTTTCTAATCATTTACTTACATCAAAGTAGTCATTACGTATGCAAAATTTCGTTTTGTTTTGACGACTCCTTCTTGATGCGCTAATTTTTCTGTCCATGAGTGTATATCCCATATGCATAATTAGGACATACATTTCATTTCATATTTAATTTGATGTAAAATTTCGTTTCATATATGCATGAATTAATAAATACATCACCGTTTCATTTATCATGGATATTATTTTTTTTTACCTTTATTAAACTGCATTTATCTATCACGGAGTATTTATACATTATTATTGAAATATATTTCGAATTAACTTGAGATATAATTATATAGAAAACTTTTGACATAATAATAAATCTTTCATCATATTTAAATTTCTTTTATTTATTTTATTACGTATTAACTATCGGTTATTATAAAGGTGGTTGTCAAAATTACGGAAACATATATATTAGTGATTAAAAGAGACATTTTTGATTGCGCTTCGTAAGCATTGAAATATAATATCTACAAGTTTCTTTATATATATATATATAAACAGAAATGTATATATTTTGTTAGTATGTGGTAGCTTTATTGAAGTTCTCCAAGTCTTGGATATTTTTTAAAAGCGTAAAGTATCTGACCTCTCAGATTTTCAAAGATGACAAATTATAGGAACCCATCTAGTTGGAGTAAACGTGACCGAAACATCCCAATTTTTAGGCGTTTCTAGAGGTACGGTGTCTAAAGTCATGACAGTTTACACACAGCACGGCAAAATGACCTCGGAAAAGCAAAGTGAAAGAGACCGGTGAGTACTGAAGCAGATTGTAATGTCTAAAAAGCGAACAACTGTGCCAAAATTGATCGAAGAACTCAATCAGCTTCTGGATTCTTCAGTGAGAATGATTGCAGTCAGAAGGCACCTTCATAATAAGAACATTTAAGGTAGAGAAGCAATTCTCAAGCCACTTGTCACACATTTTAGTGACAATCGTCGTCTACAGTGGTGAAACACTCCCCAAACCTGGTTGATTGATAAAGGGAAGAATGTAATATGCTCTGATGAATCGTCTTTCACAATTTCCTAACAACAGAACGGTTGCACGTATGAAGAACACCTGCACAAAACGCCTCTTTCCAACTGTCAAGCATGGAGGCGAATCTATAATTATATAGGCAGCCGTGCCGTGGCTTTCTGCAAAACCAAATGTAACCTTGAAAAGAAAGATCACTGTGGAGAAGTATAGATGAATTTTAGCTGACTAGGTTCTTCCTATGATGCGAAATTTGTTTCTTGTGGGATAGGGAATTTTCCAGGATGATAATGCACCTATCTTTGCAGCGGGATTTGTCCAGTCAAGGTTTGATGAGCACCAGGATGAAATTAAGCATCTACCGAAAGCCCACACTGCCACCCGATCTAAATATATTTGAACCGTTATGGTCTACTTTAGAACTTTCAATGTGGAATCAATATAATTCACCGACATCTCTAGAACTTTCACAATATCCCCATTAAAAGTATGTTAAAATATTCCTTTAAAGACTATTCAGCACTTGTATAAATCAATTTTTAGGCGAATCCAAGCCGTATTGCACACTACACTGTACTAATAAAGGAATTGTTTTTATAAATTTAAGGTGTTTCTTTTATTTCGATAACCACCTTAATATCATTATTTTCTGTAAAAAAAAACTGACGATATATGTTTTAATTTAAACGTACAGATAATCAATGTTTAAATACAAACTACATAGTCTTTTAATGGATGAAAGTACACTAAAAAATTTTAAGTTTTTGTAACGAAATATGAATTAGTTTTAAAATATCTGTAATTATTATCTTTAAATAAATACACCTTCAAATTAATGAAATAATAATTTGTGTGTGTGTGTCAATATTTAATTATTATTTAACGGTTACAATTTAAAATATTTCTAGGCTGACATTTCAAACTCTGTTCCTTTCATGGTGTTTCATGAAATACAATTAAAATATTTAAATTTTATCAAAAAATTTCGGAAATATATTACCTTATCCACACAACATATGTTCATTTGCTGTCAAAAAATAATACTACGGTTAACTTAGAATCTGAATCTTTTCTTATGAAATGGTAATATAAAATAGAGGAAATATACTTTTATTCAATTTTATGTCCAAATATTAAATGTTTGCTGAACACAATGTGAATTGTAAAATAAAATAAACATGTTGTGTTTCTAATATCACCTGTCTGACGGTGACCGATCTAGGCCCACGATATTCATCGTGGCAAGGGGCAAGGTGTACGTCTGTCGTTAGCTATTAGCACCATGTACGTGACAGTACGATTTGACTCGATACATACACGATAGATGGCGACACAACCTATCAACACCTCCACAATTTAGGCATGGAACTGGAGGGGAAGAGAATATTCTCTAGCCCCCTGCACCCGTGGTTACAGCTGCAACCATCCACAAGACTTTTGGACCCACTGATTTAAAGAGCACGTACTCCGCGTGTACTCGGAGGTATTTTGTGGCATCGGGCATTGAACCCAGGCCATCCGGTCTGAAGTCCAATGCTCTAACCACTAGGCTATCCACGGCCCCTAAGACAAGCATTCATCTTTGAAATGAAATAGAAATTTTCCTATTTTATTGCAATCTGAAATAGCAAATAAATCTATCAAAAAATTCAAAAGTTCATAATTTCTTCTAATTTTCTTTTTTGTCCCATTCCTTTTTCTTCTTTTTTTATTCCTGCTTCCTTTCCTTTTTCATTTTTTTCTGTTCATAGTTTTTTTTTTATTTTGCAGGCAATCTTTATTATTTTCTTCAGCTTTTTAAAATTTAATTGGGACTTTTTTGGATGGAAAATCCGTCATAATCTGAAAGTCTAGAATAATATTTTAAAAACATTTCTTTCAATACATTTAAAGTTTAATTAAAATTAATTCCATGATATACTTAGTGTAAATAACTGTAACTGGAAATTTTCTAAAATAAAATTTCTTTGTTACTGCCTGTTCGATCGCATTCACCTCCATACTTTTATCAACAAGCAGAATGATCAAAATTACTCTAATATATATTGGGTTGTTCGGAAAGTAATTTCGTTTTTTTTTGTGGGAAAATGAAACATAATGTTCATATAGTGAATAAATATTTCATTAAATTATGTCTAATCAATTCTAGTCCAATATCTTTTGCCATCTTTGACAGTAGCATGATTTTTTTCACGCTCATAAACGTTCTTGTTCTTTGCTGGCAAAAAACCGATCCAGGTGATTTTTGACCTCCTCATGCATCTAAAAAGATTTTAAGGACCAGAACAAATAATAATCAGGAGGTTCCAGATCTGGAAAATATGGTGGATGTGGTAGTATGTCCCATTCAATCTGTAAAAGCCTTTTGGCGAGTTACCAAACTTGTATGAGATCTCGCATTACCTTGATGGAACACTACATCTTTTCTCTTGAACAATTCTGGCCTTTTTTGTTCAAGCGAATCATTCAATTTGTACAGCTGATGACTTTCGAAATGCATTGAGCTAGTTCATTTTTTTCACTCCATGATCTTTTGCCTTTGACATTGTTATAGACAACCCAGTTCTCTAACCTAGTGATGACACGCTTCAAAACTGGATCATTTTCTCGACATTAAAGAAGCAAATAACAGACATAAACGTGACGACACTAATTTCGTAACATGAGCACATGAGGAACCCGCATATCGAGCTTTGAGTTTAAACATAGGCCTTTCAAGTGATCATGAACATTTGAACTCAATAAATTTAAGATATCCAACTACCCTAAAATTGTGAATGTTGCCAAAAATTGACAGATTTTTTATGATTTTATTTTATAAGCTATCTTATTTTAGCTTTATAAAAATACCAAGTTTATCATTTTCCGTTCATTAGAACAAAAACTACAAGTGCTTTAGTAAAATCAGATGCCATTACTTTAAGCAAGATGTCATACATTAAAACGTGTTTTACTCGAAATGTGATTTTTTTGAAAATAATCAAACGGGGCCAGCGATTGTTAAAAAAGTTTTAAAAATTTTTAACTGAAATATTTTGTGCAAGTTCTGTATACTAGTATAAATGTTTTAACCTTCAGTTTTATCACTCACTGCTTTATTACAAAATTTACAGTCCCTTATGTAAATATAATCACTGTTTTTTAAAGCAATTTCATATAATAACTGAGATAAAGTGCTTTAGTTTTTGTAAAATTTAAAATATCTCTTATCCTGAGGTCATTTCAACAATGAATGACATACCAACACACCAGTATTAATAAATTGAAAATTTGTTCAAAAACTTTTGGTACAGAATGGGCCGCGTTTATGTTACTTTTTGTAAATTTTTACCCATTTTTCCCATTTTAGTTTTAATAATTTCTTTTTCTCTTCTTAATTTTAGCATATTTTTCTCAAAATGTACTAAAAAATCTCAAAAAGAACAAAAAAATCCACATATCTCCATTTTTTTTTCAAAAAGTTGACACAACCAGTTCGGATACCATAACCTCTCAGGGATCTCACGAGTTATTATTCACAGGTTTGCATCAATTAATGCCTCTATTGTTTTTTATCAGCTTCGAATGACCTTCCAGATCGTGGAGCATCTTCAACATTGAAAATTGCTGGATCGAAATTTTGTAAACCAATTTTGGCCCTTGGGGAATGTTAATATATCTTCTCCATACACATCGGCTAATTTTTTTCTTCCTTGAACAGTATTTTTACCTTTTCGATAGTAAAAAAGTAAAATAAGAAGAAAATGAGGTTTTTCACTCTCCATATTTCAAAGGGAAACCAAACCAAAAACTACTGAATAGAACAGTGAATCTAAATCTTTCAATATTTACGATCCAATATTCAATCATAATTTTCATCGCCCCCCTATGTACAATAAAATGTATTGAATTGAATAATAATTTACTTTGATGCTAAAGCTACAATACGACTTCAACCTCGGGTCTCAGGGGTGTTAATTTTGTCTCGAGGGGTGAGAATATAAACAATTTTCAAACAGGTATACTTCGTTTAAATTTACATTAAATAATTCGAATCTTTCACGCAATATTCACAAAGAGTTATGGTTTCAAAAGTTTGAAATATAATCATAATTTTAAAAATTATAAGCATATGCAAATAAGAAATAATTTTGTAATAAATATTAAGTAAATTTCTAAAATAGTAGCCCTTGATGTATCAAACTTTATAGAATTATAAAATGTATCACACTCTTTAAACCCTAGTAATTTAAGAATAATATATCTTTTGAAATTCAAAATATTTTTTAAATATTTAAACTTTAAAAAAAATTTGAAAATATAATTTTTTTTTATTTTTGAAAAAATATAATTTATTTTTCTATTTATTTAAAATTACTACGGTGTAATAAGGGTACATTTAACTTTATAAATCAACTTACTGTTAGTAATTAAAGCTACTACTTCTGAAAATAGCATACGCAACGTAAAACTTAATTAATATTTCTTATAGAAATATTTCTTATTTTCATATGCTTATAATTTTTAAAATCATGATTATATTTCAAATATACTTTTCTGAAGGTCCATTCCTTTATAAATAAAGTGTAAGAGATTCGAGTTATTTAATGTTAATTTCAAAGAGTTTTATGTATTGAATATTGTTTATATTTTCAGCCCTCCAGAGAAAGTTATCACCCCTGAAACCCCTTATCCACCTGCGTATATAAATGTCTCGCTCAGCCAGTGCGTTAGTTGCCCCCAGACGTATGTATATATCTTTCCGGAGTACGATCTTCTCTGTGCATTGCTGTCCGTAAAATTATTCCGAAGGTGTTGGAATGCAATAAAAGGACTTTAACAGTGTTTACAACAGATTTACTTATTTCAGAAAATTTACTTACTCATTCCTTTCCTACTCCCCCCCCCCCTTTCCCCAATACATCACATACACTCGCCTATGTGTTAAACAGCAGCATTGGGGAACGAATCGAGTAATTTTCAATCTGCGCTTAAGGGATTGATTATAAACCGTACAAATTATTGAGAAAAGTGTTAAGTTTTGTATATAACTTTAAATATGACAAGAGCCCACACTTAGGGTCACCGGTAATTATTAAACTTGTTCTGAACTTAGTATTGTTAAATGACTTATAAAAGACATTGCACAGTACTGATATATTTTATAAGTATTTTATATCAGTGTAAATGTGTATTTTATTTTTTCTAATGTCAGAATGTATTGGTTTGTATACTTTAAGTAAATTAATAATTTTTTAAATTATCTTTTGTTTTCAACTTTCCAATATGCTCGGGCCCCCCTTTCAGGTTTATCACGACACCTAGAGGGGCGAGCCCGAGAATTTGAGAAAGGTTGGCGTAGAATCAATTGGACCTTTTCACGTAGAATCCTTACATCAGCTCTCAAACATATAATTATTTTGCAGCTTAAATGGGAAGAAATACAATAAAATCATCCGTCGAGGAAGAAAAAAATAAATTACTTTTCGAATAACCCAATAAACTTTTTTAAAAACTTTTTGTATCTTTTCAATTTTGAATTTATTCTATCGGATTCTTTCTTCTTTTATAATAATAAAAACAAAACTAGCCAATAGTCATGTCTTAAATATTTTTATCGAATTTATTATTTATAGTCAATGCATTTGCTGCTTAAGTCTTTCCTTCTGGTTGTTTATTTATTTCGAATTTATTTTAAGTAATACCAATATTTTCCACTTACAATAAACCTGATGAAATACAGAAACAAAAGCAGATGTGAGATATTTATTTTCCAATAAGAATTTAAAGCTAATTTTTTATTCAGTCTACACATTATTTTAGGTCAATGACCTGACAAGGATTCCAATTATATAAGTTTCTCCTTTTCATACTAGTGGGAAAATATACAAGTTAAAATTTGAATAATTGGGGTTTATTTTCTGGAACTGCTCTTGTAAAATTCTGAAAACACTTCCTGGTAATTAGAGTACTGAATAATCCGGAGTAAAATACTGAATATGAAAGCAAAAAGTATCAATTTTTTATGCAAAGAACTGGAAAGGAAAAATAAAAGAAACATTTTCATCCTGCCTATCAAATTACATTTGAGTTTCTTAATTTTTTTTTAATAGCAGTAGAATAAGTATATGTTTTATCTTTTTACTAGTCATTAAAGCTGTTGAATAAATTTTAAAAATAAATAGAAATTGCGTGTAAATTAAACAAATTTGAAAAATAGCAAATAACTATGTTGTTGGTCGAAATTGGTCCATTTCTATTCAGAAAAAAATGTCCTCTAAACATAAAAGAAACATATGTGAAAATTTAATAAATTGTGCAAAAAATAAAAAATTCTGGAAAAATATTTTAAAATATTGTACAAAATAATTGACTAGCTAGTAAAACAAAATTATATTCATTAATTGATTTGAAATAATTTTATTGTGTTTACCAGACAGTACAAAATCATTTTTATAGTAAAATTGTAATAAAATCTCTATAATCCTTATATTTCAGACATTTCCAATTGCAGTTCAGTTCTGAAAATAAGCCACGGATAAAAAATAATACTTCGGAATATATGCTAAAGTGAGTCGTTTTATTTTAATACAACACACTATACTCACTGACGTAAATGAGTAAATACGGCAATACAGTAAATCGTTGTACTCAAAACGATATTTAAGAAGTTGAAGAATAACGTTGTATTTAGAAAAAAAAATCATGTTACGAGATTTTGAACAATTTAAATACAAGTCCTATGTATCCATAAGAAAACTAACAATAATATACGCACTGTAAATATTTAATTGTTCCTTTTAATAATTAATGTAACTTAAATAAATAAATTGTTAATAAGAAAATTAGTTGCATTATGTTAAAATAAATAATGTATTCATTTTTTTAATTATCCTTAATAAAAAATGTTCAGTACTTCTCATCGTAGATAAATAAGCATTGTGTCAATTACGGTTCAAATAAAATTGAACAATTTAAAAATTTTCAGAGGTTCAATTATTAACCTGAAAATATATTGTAAGTTAATTTTTGATAAGGATGACTTCAAATTGTGTCAACTTTTCAATTCCTATCTTATTCCTAAATTCATCAGCTTTTTCTACTTCCGTAAAATTGTGCACAAAGGTTTCTATTTATATTAGCTTTTAAATCAGGGGTTGGCAACATATAGCGCATGGCAACCTATAGAACATGAGGCACGCTATACAATGTGCAGTGCCACTCAACACTACTCTACAAATTAGTAAACTTTTAAGTGGTTGGAAGTTGATGCATTTGTAATGAACTTCTTGATAAATATCTTCAGAATTATAGACATTTAAGGAATTACGAAAAAATCTGGAAGACAACACATTAAAATTTACATATATTTTTAAAAATTATTGAATGTTATTGCTGGAGAGATTAAATTATTGGAAGTAAGAAAATTGCATGCACTCTGCTTTCCGCTTTTAGTTCTACATATCTAAATAAAAATTCTTTCCTCATATGAAAAATACAAGGGGTGATCAAATGAAGAGTACGAAATGACATAAAAATGAAACAGTTAAATATTTGCATATTCCGCCAAGGGAGAATGTAGCGAGACATCTCGAGATGCCATTGGAGACTCTGACTGGGATCGGATCATGCGCGGGTGCCCGCATGCGCAGGAGAGAGCAAAGGCTCTTATAAAAAGCGGCGTCCAAATGATGCGAGCACAGAATTACTCGAGCACAGAAAAAGCATTAACTCCGATGTGTACTGTGAGACACTCCGACGCCTACGCAGGTCCATCAAGAAAAAAAGACCGGGGCTGCTCACGGAGGGTGTGGTTCTGCTCCATGATAACGCGCGTCCACACGTCTCCTGAGTCACACAAATGGAACTGGACAAGTTCCAATGGGAGACGTTGGACCATCCGTCCTACAGTCCGGACATGTCAACCTGCGATTTCCATGTGTTTGGTCCACTGAAGAAACACCTGAAAGGAAAGCGCTTCAACTCGGACGACGTACTCAAGGACACTGTGAAGGACTGGGTCTCGTCACAGCCACAGGAATTCTGGGAACAAGGAATCCTGCGGCTTGTTCATCAGTGAGATCGTTGTGCTCAGGCCTATGGTGTATATTTTGAATAAAGTCTATATTTGTACCCACCGTGTCGTTTCGAACCTTTTCATTTGATCACCCCTTGTATTTCGAGTCCACAAAGAAATTGTTTGACAATGAATTCTCAAAATCATTTCAAATTGAAAGTCACACATTATACTCCTGAGTTTGTGGCACGAAAGCGTAGATCGGTGCAAGTACTAGTTCGCATCAAAGTTTTTACTCTAATATTTTATTTATCTACATTGAAGGGAAATACTTGTATCTTATATAGTTTATTTTTTATTTTAAAATTATGTTTAACAAATCCATAAAATATGTAGTATTATAAATTTTTATTTTTGTTGGAGAAATAGTAAATTTTATGCTATTTATGTTCATGGAAAGACATATCTTCATATGAGGCAAAATTAATGTATGATAAAGCTGTGAATATGTACATATCTATATCATTGTTCTCTAATCTGTAACTCTGCATGCATTCTCGCGGGAATCGAATTATTTAAAACCTGTCCTACTATGTGGCAATCCGAATCACATTGGTAGATTGGCTTGGTATGCCCCAGGCAAAAGGTTGTCAACCCCCGTTATAAATAGTTCTTCAGATATTAAACGAGTTCCCAGAATATCTATAAATATGAAACATTTACTATTGGACATTTTTTTATTTATTTTGAAATAAAAGTTTTGAAAAAAATTGTTTTATAAAGAAACCCAATTTTTAATTAATTACATTCGTTATATCTCGAAACTGCTAAAACAAAAATTAAATGCAAGCTTATGAAATAATGCTTCTTTTTTAAAAGTCCCTAATAGGCCTTGGTTGCCTCAATAACACGCTCTTTCTAGAGCTTTCTGTTTCTAGCGACTCCTCTTCAATTTGTAATTTACAAAGCAATTATGAATATAGAAAAATAGGAGCAATATAGAAATATTTGCTACTAGTATACTTACTAATTCTAAATACTTAAATTTTTCTAGTTAATAATATTTAATTATTGTTACACATATATAATGCAATGTTTAAAAATTAAAATATATTGTTCGAAATCATATCAATTCATCTTCGAACTAGTAACATCTCAATTTAAGAAAAATATATCATATTGTTCTGCAGCAGCTTAAAAATAAAAAATATAAAAAATAATGAAGTAAAACTCCATTGGAAAATATCTGTTACAACATTATACTCCAAAATGTATAAAATTTTACAGTATCTTTTACACAAAGTAAGCTTAATATAGTACTAGTCCCTAAAATTTTGACTGAATAATATGCAACAAATTATTGGATTTGTATGATATCAGAATTGTCAATTTAAAATATTATTTATTTTATCTTGTAAAAGAAAATCGGAACAAAATATTTTTTTTTAATAAGAAGACATGTTCGTTAATGATTCCTTTAACATCTTAATTTTTAATATTTTTTTTCAATATTTGAAGAATAGATAGTCTACAGACTTTAACATTCCCTTTCTTTCTACTCATCTATCTAGAGCTAATTGCTGAACTCAAGTTCTGGTATTTAGGTATTTTACTGTCAACTAATTTCGTGTGTCAAATTGAAAAACGTCGCTGAATTTCGCAATAGGCAAGCAATAGTGAAAAAATGTTCCCAAGTATGTTCAAATGCAATAATTATTCGAGAGAAAGATAAAAAACAATAACCTTTATTAATAGTTTTTACTGCTTTGGCGCATGTTTAAACGTAATGTTGATCTGCACACAAATAATAACAGTGTGAATAATTTAAAAATTCTGCTATGCTATATGTCTTATATTTTGTTATGAAAATTATTAAAATGTGGGTTCTGAGTAAACAATTGTGCATTAAGGTATTTCGAAATATATAGCTTAACACATAAATTCCTGAAAGACTATTGGGTTTAGCAAAATGGTGAAATTTAGCGAAAAATAGCTATTCTGAATCTAATTATATGGCGTTTAGACCATCTAAACATTGTAGCGGTCTTTAGATACTTTGTTTATTTTAATATTCGTGCTTTTTTTAAATATAGTACTTACTTCTTCTAAGTCTTCGCCAATATACTTGATGGTGGACCAATGAAGGTAAGGCATGTGAAGGAATTTGTTCTAGCCCAGATGCAGAAGGGATGATAGAATTTTACGATGTTTTTTGCCTAGGGGAAAATGGTCGATGGTATATCTTATACGTAAGTATAGCAATTTATAAACATAATTTAAATGCAACATATTTTAAACATCATACTTTAATTTTTAGAGCTGTTATTAATGATATCAATATTATCTTGTTACGACAGAAATCGGAACAATTTTTCAATGCGTATTATTATGTATTTTAATGGTACTTCCATATTACCGCAACCTATTTTGCCACATTATATGAAATGAAGCACCTGGTTGCCAATTCAAAGCGTACGACACATAGGAAATTGGGGTTGTCAACTTGGCGAGTTATTAATAGAGTTGGCGATTGTTGCAATAACACGTAAGTACCATTTTAACAGTGTAAGTCATTTTTCAGTTTCTTAATTTGGAATGACATTTGCATATCAATTTGATTAGATACTAGCTAATCAGTTTACATTTTATAAATTAAACTTATATTCTGTTCTATTGTAAGAGTTTAATTTCAATTGAATGAATGTATTTTAACAATTGTAAATAATATTTAAAACATCATTTGAATATCAAATTTTTGATTTGGGTGTAGGAAAGGAAGTATGTATCTCCCCACTTGTTTTATTTTAACTCAAAAACACTTTTATTTTCAAGAACATATCATTAATTAAAGTTTTACACTTGTCACCCCCAACAATTAAGAGATGCGTTTTCGTAAATCATGCACACCAGATTTACTGCCGGATATTTAAATGAAGTCACTCTGATAATCTCTTATGCAGATTTTGAGTGACAGAGAAGTAATTAGTGTGACCCCCAAGTCTCCTTTATCGCTACAGGGCGAACTTGGTTTCTAAACTTAGGGAGAATACGGAGTAGATGTTATGCAGAAAATCATCAATATACATGATTTCAGACAGATTTGCTGTAAGGCATTTAATGTTTGGTTGGATCTACTGTAAGTGTGGCGTTTATTAAACGTGAAATTCAAAAGATTGAAGTAATATCTTATGGTATATAATTTCTGAATGTATAATTGTTGGGTTTTTTTTTTTTACTTACACATCCCATAACGCTATGTATTATTCATCCATCTATCTGTTGTTAATTAGTTTTTTAAGAGAATATAACTATTTAATTATCTATAAATTTTTGATGAATGTTTGAAAATTAATATTCTAATCGAATGTATTAAATTAAGAAGGAAATAATGAACTATTGTTTCCTTTCCAATATGAATACTGATTATGCTTAAGAATTAAAAAGAAATTCTATCGTTAAATCCGTTGAATTTGAAAGTAAGATCAAAATGTAATTCGATTGATGTAGTGGATTAAAGTTTCATGGCAACACACATCCTTTATCGTTTCCGAAACAAGGCATCATTATTTTCGCAAGAAGAGAGAGTTACTTGTTAGCTGCATTTTAACTTAAGCTTTACACAATCATATGTGCGCTGAAAGAGAAAAAAGAAATGAACTACTCAAAGCCGATTTAGGAAGCTTTCAAATTCATTAAATTGTCATTCCTTTGCTTTCCCTACATTGATTGAAATGGGTAATGTATAAATACTCTTTAAATTTACTAATTGTCCCTACGGCAGACCCTTGATTTACTTTAAGTAAAATTTAAAGAGAGAGCCCCATTTTTTTTAGTACCAAGAAAGACCAAGAGTTGTTATTCAGGAACTTATTTTTTGAGTAAAGGGATTTGTTGCTCATATTTGTGACTTGAAACCGTACTACTCATGATTCAATTGCAGCCATTATTTCTAAATCCACTCGTTATTATTGCCATTGAAGATTATAAATCTCATTCTATAGAATAAGTTAATTCGAAAAGTTTGATAGGGAAAAAAGCATATAATTAAAGATATTCAAGTCTTGTGCTCACTTCAAATATTTCATCTGATAAAAAAAAATAATCAAAACATATAGAACGATACATTTATTTGAATTTTTTCTCGAAAACTCCCGAAAGAATTCGAATGTTGGAACATTATACTGTAGCACAGTTGGAATTATATGAGATTTCACAAAGATGTTTATTTTTTTTATTTCATAAATTTTTAATTACATACATATCTAAGGATAGTGAAATTATAACTTTTAGTAAATTCTGCTTCCGATCTTATTTTTATTTTACCATCTTAAATATTGGTGTATAAAATTCAACACAATTTTTTTTCTCAGGAAAGATTATTCAAACTTTTTACTCCAAATCGATTTCATTAACTTTTATGGTCATAAGCCAAACTTTCCAACGTGTTTCTTTCTAATTAAAATCTGTACCAAAATATATAGAATATATAGTAATCGAAATAAATATACAATATAATTCCAAATTACATACCGTTTGTTTTCTGTTTATATTGTTGATAGGTTGTTAAAAGCTGTTTTCGTGAATGAATAAAAACCCATTTCCCGAAAAGTCCCCATAATGTTTTATATATATTGATCTTTGTTTCGCATACATTTTATACAATTATTTCATATGCACACATTTTTTGATAAATAATAAAAGAAAATATATCGAAGCTATATAATAACTGCATATTTACACAAGAATGCAAGGCTCATCTCAAAGTTCTCGTAAGAAGAATGTAAATATTAATTATTTAAAAGATTCTGGCATGCATAAAGGGTGTCCTAAAAATGGCACCCAAAGAGTGCAGATCCAGATTCCTCTTTGGGAAAATACAGGGTGAGACTTCCTGTATGAAACTTCCTGTTTTGAAAATGCAATAAAACACACTTTACATGTTTCATTCAATATTATTGTTATTTTCCGCCTATTACACAATATTTCAATTTTAAATTTACGCAGTTTTAAACACAATGTATGTTAAATGTCTCCCTCCACTATCAATACTCTAATGCAGTCAATTTTGAAAACTTTGAGTCACCTTTTCAGGTATATCGATCGGCTCGTATGGTTTTCCATAGGTCTTTCAGGGTCTTGGAGTGATATTTGTAATCCAGGGACTTGAGATAAGCCCATAGGAAGTAGTCAGGGCTGGATAAATCAAGTGAGAGTTTAGGCCGGCTTACGTCCCCTCCCAGGGCCATTATCATATGAGGAAGGCTGCTCTTAAAATACCCACGGAAACTCTAGATGCGTGGGTTCTGGCTCATCCTTGCTTTAACCACACGTTGTCAAGATCCCTTTCTTGGAAAGTGGGTAAGAAGAATTGCTTATCACGGTCACATACCAGTCTGAATTGACACACGAACTCGCTCCACATTTTAAGATGTTCTAACGGTCTTCGGAGGCCCTTTCCTTTCATTGGAGACATTCCCCGTTGATCGGAAGGCATTCATCCAAATTAAAACACATTTTCAATCAGGTGCACGACCTCGTGGAGGAACATAGAAGTGACGATGAAAGGCACGTTGATCCTTAATCACCGAGATACCGTTAGAAAAGTACGTCTCCATGGCAAAAGCTGTTGTCTCGACCGCAACACGTTTGAGACTGAGACGGGAGGGAACCCAAATATTCCACTCTACCTTTTCCACTGAAACCCTCCCATGCTTCTCCCCTCCCTAAGAACATTATTGCAACATGTTCAAGACAGGATCTAGATTTTTTTCAGAGCGGGGCCTCCCCAAGCCCCGCTCTGTGTAAGAAATCTCCAAAGAACTGTAGCTGTACGATTCACAAATTTCGAGAAAAATACGAAAAGCAAAGCATGGTGTCATAGCCTTATTGGACCCATTAAGAACAGTAATTTTAAGTACTTATAAAGGCAGATGCTCAAAGTGTCCGTTAGACATAGTGAAGCAAGCTTGAGCATGACTTAAAATGGATCTTACACGTGTCAAAGCAGCGCGGTTTCCACCGAAGTACAAGCCGCATGCAGACAAGCAACTAAGTCCTTTTGCGTAGTCATTAAGCCTCTGTAGACTAATTCCTTGAGATGGTCTTATAGGAAAAACAATCGAACGATGTGAGATATGGGTAATTGTGGTGGTAATAGAACTAGACAAACACGTTTGATTCAGTGACCGGGGTACGCCATATCCAGTCAATCACGTACAGGAGCTCAAAAATACTCTGGAGACCCATCATGAAACATTATATATCATCATTTACCGTATATTTCTCGTAATCCATAGATCGTACAGGGGCAGTTTTTTGCATATTTTTTATGTACACCCAATGAGGAATTTATCTATGCAAAGTTGGATGCTATTTTTGGAACACCCTCTATATAATAATAACAAGGCTAGAGAACGTATAGAGAACTTAAAGCTGTGTTATTCTGAGCATTAAGTATATATTACTGCGTATGTTTCATACATTTAAACACATGGCATGGATCCACAAGAAAAATAACAATAAAACCATAATTACAATAATTTAATATTCTATTTGAATAATGAACGCATTATGATAAAATAAATGGAATATTTCAAGTGCAGTTCAGTAATGTTCTAAAAAATAAAAAAACAAGTCACCCTTAATAACTTTTGCAGTATTTCTCATTGCAGCCAGGTAAGTTTAGTATCACTGACTATGACTCGAAGGAAATTTAGCTATAGTTTTTTTTTCAAAGATTATTTAATTAACATACAAAAATATCCGGAATTAATATTTAATAATGATTTTTCCACACCGGCTGAAATTTTCATTTTGAGGCATATTTCTAAGAACAATGAATACATTCTCTCTCATTTGCTCTATTTATTAATGGATATCCTATCAAAGGCTCTCTCCACCCACAAAAAAAGGTTTTTTAAAAACAATTTTGCTAATTATTTGTTTAAAAAATTTATTTTAAGAGCTTTTGAAAAAATTTAAAAATTTTTACTTTGGTCTTGAGATAATTTGTATTTTTAAAAGTTTTTATATTTCCAATGAGATGAAATAAAGAAGTTTTAAGCTTTGTTTTTTAATACCTGCTTTCAAAAATTGTCATTTTGCTAAAAAAATTATTAAAAGTATTTTTTATATTATAGTGTAATAATCAAACAATTAAACTGAACCAAATAAAATTTATTGGTTTCATTTAGGATGTACATTTACCATTGATTTAGTTTTTATAATATCAGCCTATATCATGCATCAAAACAAATAATATATATTGTTTGTTTTGTATAAGTTGTTCAACTTATCCTAAAAAAATTCTCGAATTAAGGGACCATTCCAGGAATTAATTTTCAAATCAAATGATGTATCAGATTTAATCCGATTGCTATCCTTTTTAATGCGTTTTCTTTTACTCACATCGTAACTATATCTGGGTCAAAATTTTAAAAGCATTTTCCTCACATTTTTTTAAAACGTTAAATTGAGCTGAAAATTTCTTACACACGATTATTTTAGATGACAATGCGATAATTTAATTATAATTAATAAAAATAATTGATTAAAACTAATTATTTAAAAATTAAATTATATTCATACTGTCAATTGCTTACAACGTGAAACAGTTGAATATTAAAAACAGCAAATTAAACTATTCCTTCGTAAAATTTAATTATTAAAACTAATTATTCAACAAATGTAAATCGACTCAACGATCTTCTCGCTCTTAAGCTTTAAGGTATAAAAAATTATGTTACGCAAAGTGTGAAGCTTGAAAGAAAACCCACGCGTAAAAAACTCCTTTTTTACATGTTATTAATACATAGGCTTATTTATTAGAAAGATAAATTTGGAACTTCTATTATATTTATTCACAGCTTTAGTAAAGAAATTAAATTTCTTAAAATTAATCAGACAAATCCAGGCTCTTAAAACCGTGATCCCACTTTAAAATGGAATAATTAAACCAATTTTAAATTGGTGTTATCGTTTGTTTGTGGTACTTGGATAATAAACTATTTTCTTGTTAATAAAATTAGAGCTTTTCTCTCTAAATGTTTCCTCCAATTAATATTAGGAAGTTTTAACCTTTAAAATTAACTTTAAATGCAAATAAGAAAATAATTTATTAGTTTTATTAATTATATAACTTTTATTCTTCGCTATTTCTTTTGCTTTGGAATTCTTGTGAATATTATTTTCCATCAAATGTACCTCGTTTCTTTTATGTTAATGAACGTTTTTGTGTCATCAACTAAGTTTCTGAATTTCTTTAAATCTTTCTCTGTGTTTATATGCATATAAACATATGTTTCCAAACATAGCCAAAATCCATTATTACGTTCATTAGCCATTAAAAACGAAAATTATCTATAAAAGTCCGTAATTTCACTGTTTTGCTAGTAACAAAGGGCTTTCGTTATCACTTCAGAAAAGTTTAAAAATACATGAAATACATTTTTTTATTTCGGATATCTGCTGCAAATTTCAGTTAGATTGCGTTCTTACGATTCGTATAAAAGTTCATTTAGCCAAGTTATATAAAATTACACTACCCCTTATTTTTATATATCACACATATTTGATATGCTAGAGTACTTGTCATTGTAAGCCAAAATTTACACAAAATATTTGGAAAGACGACATACAAATATCCGGACAAGAGGCAGAGTATTTAACACACTCAGAATGAACACACATATAGTCAATATTTTATATCATACCTAGAAGCTTGTTTTACGTAATTCGTACATACAATTATTCACTGTTACACGTTGCAGTAAAAATTGTTCTAATTGAAAGTTTATCCTAAATTTATTTCATTCATTTCTTAAACTCCGTGGGTACAGCTCATTATTACTGATATGAGTATGATATTACAGATTTTAGGAACTTACAGTAACATTTATGTACATAATAGTGTCGTGATCCCTGAAAATTACGTCATTAGTTAGTGGCGAAAAATAACACCCAGCTATTTTCCAAAAGACATTTCACTTATAAATTAATTATAAAAAATTAAATGCATTATTAATTATGCTAATCCTCTCAGCCTTTCGCCGGAGAAAAGTTCAAACCTGGTTCAGAGGAGCATCCCTTGGGTGCGGCTGTCCCCACAACTTCTTTCGCTGATTGCGCCTCCAATCAAATCACTGGAGAGGTGTTTTTCACAGACATGGTAGTTCATTCCTTAAGATATCACACCCTTAAGCATTTATTTTTCTTGGGGTGCAGCTGCCTCCCAACCCGTTTCGAGTGTGTTAGAAGAAGAAAAACGCTGGTACGGAAGATTTTTGTCCTCTTTCGAGCTAACCCTTCAAGCACCATAATAAAGTCCCTTTCACGCCCTCAATAATTTCTAGTTGGCGAGTTTAGCGGAAATGCCCACTGAACTCCTCACCTTTGTACCAACTCCATATTCTTTGAGACAATAGGCCAGGGCGACAGAGATGAACTCCATCGATGCACCTAGCACACCATATGGAGGGTCTATCAATCGATTTGTCCCTTTTGCACTAAGCAAAGATATATTGGTGTATCCTCAGGCATGAGGGAAGAATACATTATCTGTTTTGGAAGAATACAAAGTTCCACCTGAGCATGCTGCTCACCCCCGTACATCAAGCATCAAACTTCACAAGTATTGTCATGAAGTATTCGTCTCATGAGCCGACGCTGAACACACTAATATATATATCTATATATAGAGAGAAGAGTGATTCACCACTTACTCACTCAGTGACTGACTGACTAATCACGATATCTCCGGAACTGTTCTACCTACATACTTGAAATCTGGTAGACATGTTTCTTTCATAGAGAGGGATCTGCTAAGAACGGATTTTGCGAAATTCGAAACAGAAGAGGCGTTATAAATAATTGTTTCCATTTTTAAACTACTCGATGCACAATCTTGAAATTGGGTAAGTAGATTCTTTTCATATTGTAGAGAACCGCTACAAAATGGATTTCGCGAAAACGAAACCAGAAGTTTCATTTCGGGGGATTAAGGGGAGTAATAGGTAAATATTTCCGTTTTTAAACTGTTATATCTACCTATTTGAAAATTGATAGGCATGTTAATTCCACGGAACAGAGTTCTTTTAACAAAGATTAAAAGTAAAAACGACTCCTAAGGTGGGTTTCGAGAGGTCAAGGGAAGTTATAGAAAAAAAATTACTGTTTTTGAATAGTTAGACTCACGGACTTGAAATTTGTAAGACATGTTTCGTTTGTTGAATATGGATCTACTAAGAATTTGGTGGATATCAACTCCTGGGGAATTGGTTTTAGAGATTTTTAGAAAATACAAATTAGAAGTCCAATCCTTTTTTATATCAATAGTCGAGAATTACAGGTATAATTATATTTTTCAATATAATCGAATTCTTAATGCTAGGGCTTAGATATCAATATAAATTATGTATATACGTATATATATATATAAACAGTTTATATTTATAAAACATCATGAAATACACAGCAAAGCGGGTGGGTAACGACTAGTATGTTTATATATATATATACTCAAGAGCCAAAACATTATGACCACCCCTACACTTTACAATGAACTCGCCTGGAGGACGTGGAAGGTCCGTGATCAGGTGGAAGTGGTATTTAACTGCTGCTGGAGAGTCTGAAAAATCAATCTTTCACTTACTTCTGTGTGTGATGGGAAAGGCTGCGGATGTAAGCGACTTTGATATAGGGCAAATTGTAATGGCTCGAAGGCTCGGAACAAGTATTTCCGAAACTGCATGACTCGTGAGTTGTTCGCGATCTACAGTTGTTAGTACTTGTGCAAAGTGGATGAATGACGGTGAGACCAGCTGTAGACAACATGGTGTTGGACATCCACACGCTATCAAAGAAAAAAGTCATTGGTGACTTTCTCGCATGGTGAAGCAAAACCGGAGCCAGACAGTGGCTCAGCTGACAGCCCAATATAATGCAGGGTCAAGCAGAATAGTATCGGAGCACACTGTTCAGCAGACACTGTTAGATATGGGGCTACGCAGCAAACGTCCCATTCGTGTGCCTATGGTGAACAAGCGTCATCACCAACTGCGCCTGCGCTGGGCCCAGGAACATCGCGACCAGTGTATAAATTGAAAATTATTAAGAATAGATTTAAGGGGGGAAAACTTAAACATTTTAGCTGTTTATTATACCAAATTTTAGGTTTAATTTTATTTCTTTTCTTTCTGTACAGTTTTCTATATAATTGTCTCGCCATAATCTTTCCGATCATTCTGTCATATGTAAAGCGGTCATGATGTTTTATAGTAACCACATATTAGACAAAATTAACTCAATTTCACTTGCAGTAAATGTCTGGAAATGCAGTTTTCCTCCTTTTTAAGTGTGCCTTGCTCTACGCACTTTGACTCCACTCATTTTTTGATCACCAACTTTAACTCTGAAGTCTTGATACTGGTATTTGATTACGCACTACTTTTTTATTGATATCGCTTTACATTGCATAAATTGCAAAAATACATTTTTCTACATGTTTTTGTCTACATGCTAAAAATGACTTTTTCTTGAAGCTCTGAATAATGTAAGATGAGGACAATTGAAATACTTATACAAGCATAATAAAAGTGGAGTAAATCAGCATTTCTCAAACTATGAGGCATGATGACCCTGCGTGGGGGGGGGGGGCGCCACAATATCGAAAAGTTGAAAATAAAATCCTTTTAATAATTGTCAATTTATTGAAAGAAAGACACACAAAATACATTCTGATGTAATAAATAAATTAAATTTTCACACTGGTATAAGATGCTTATAAATGTATCAGTACTGCACCAAGTGTTTGATAATTCATTTATCAGTACTAAGCTAAAAACTAGTTTACTAATTACTAGTTACTACCATGCGTTGTCATATGAAAAATCGGAGCTAATTTGATATAGGGGTGCAATGCGCCAAGCAGCTCTTGTTGTTGAGTAATAGGAAATCCAAAATGGCGCCCTAGGGGTAACGAATCGTCGGGAAAATAATTGTAAAGAACTGTTTTTAAATATATTTCAAATGAAGAATATAGGAATAGATTGAAAATAACCAAGATCAATCAATAATGTTGCTCAGTATAATATAATAAAAATTATATTCACTACAAATAATATATATTATGTATATATATAATAATAATTGTGTAATACAATATATAATTTAAATGTAATTATAAAAAAGAATAATAATCATAATGTAGTATAATGATAATTATTTATAAGAATACTCATATAACAAATGTAATAATTATAAATAAATACAATAAAAAATAAGTATATATAAACAATATAATCATTATACATAATAATAATTGTATTTTTATATTATATATAAAATAATTACATAAACTATGTTAAATTTAATAAAAAAATATCAAAAAGTGCTAAGATAACTTTCAATATTCCAAAAAACTGCGACTTTCTGTAATGAATTGCATCGAACAAAAAACTTTAAAAAATGCATTATTAAAAATTTTAAAAAGTTTATAAACGAGAAGTGCAGTAAAAATTCAAGCATGACCTTATAGTTTTTTTTAAAAAAAAATATCCTGGTACTCACCTATGATATTAGAAATAGTCATATTCGAAAATAACACAAAATACAGCAGAAGACTGAAACAGCTATCTTGAAGATGTAAATGGTATAATTTTCTAAGAAATCGCATTAAAATCGTCAGAAATTAATATGAAAAGAAAGAATAAAAATGAAGTCTAATATACGTTATTCCCATGTGGCAACTACATTGTCAGACGATAAAAATATCAATGCAACTATATTTTAATGTTATCGCCCATCTTGTGAACATAAACAACTTAGCGCGTAGCACCCCGATATCAAATTAGCACCATAAAATTTAATACTTATCTTGATAAGTTATACGGTTGCTTTAGCCTAAAAGTTAATTATTAATACATCCAGTAAATTGTTATTGTAAGAGGGGAGTGCAAGGAAAATTATGTCTTAAAATTGGGTCGCCAATATTGACAGTTTGAGTGACGCTGGAGTAAATGGTAAAGTTTTGAGAAAAAGAATAAATAAATATATAATGTTCTGATATTTAAATTACGATTTTTCATTGCACGAGAAACAAAAAAAAATAATAAGACTTATTTTAAAGAGAATGAATTACATCCATCTATATGTAGTCATATGTAGTAAATTATCTTTTAAAACTATTTAACTCAAAGTTCTTTCAAAAGACTTCCGTAGTTTATTTATATCATTTTCTACTTAGCTAAAAAGAAAACGCGAACGGTTAAGAACTTTACTTAAAAATTCATTAAGGGAGGTAAGAGAGTTCCAAGTTTTTTTTATCATGCTAGTTGCTACCTTGAAAGAAGGTAGAGTAGCACGATATGGAAAAAGGAAGTGTTTTAAGAATAAGGGAAAGGCTAATAAATATAGCGTTTTTCCCAGTAGGATCTTAAATAAAAGCTGAAAGTTTGTGTCCTTGTAGAATTTCTGTAGTACTTCGAAGTTTGAGTTTTAGATATTTTTTAATAAACGTCAGGTTACTCAACTGGATTACGTTTCAACTCTACCATTTTTGAGTATTTTTAAATATTTGAGTAATATATATGTTTTCTTTTTCTCTATTGATGCCTAATATTACATTTAGAAGTTTTCTACCTTTAAAATAACTCTACATAGACTTTTATCAAAAAAAAAAAAAAATAAGGCGATTTTATCGAAGTTATGTACTTATAGAGTGATCATTCACTATGCAATAATTTAAATTTTTTTAAGCTAAAAATTAATTATTTTGGGGAAAATATTTAGAGTTTTTTTTTCATTTTACACAATTTTTAAAAATTCAGGAACATATCCTCAAATTTACCATAAGTAGAATGTATTTTGTACGCCATTTTCTTTCACGATATTCTAAGAAACGTATAACTACTGTGTAAGAAAAAAAAGATGTGCAAGAAATCTTAAAAAGTAATCCTAAAACATCTTTCCTTCGTTTACTTTTTAATGAAGTGACTCAAAATTGAATAGTAAATGGAAGATATTTTTATGTTCTGAATTAATGTATTTCTTAAAACCCAATCTGTTTGAAAGATGTTAGTTTATGTGTTAATATCTTCTAAAAATTAAGAAAAGGCTTGTAAAACTGGGGTTATAATGTATACACGTCTCATTTCAATGAAATTATCCATTTCAATGAAATTATCTTACTTAATATTGTCCATCACTAATTTTAAAATATTTAAATTTGGTGCTATTTTGATATCCTGGCTCTACGCCCTAAATTGTTGTTTATGTTCACCAAGGATGGGCGATAACATTTCAATATGGCTACCATGATATTTTTAACATCTGGCAATGTGGTTGCCATGGGGATAACGTATACTACAGTTAATTTTTATTGTTTTTTTCCCAAGGTAACCCTATTAATTTCAGACGATTATAATTCAATTTCTTTAAAAATTTAACCATTTTAAATTGCACATTTTTGTTCTTAAAGTCAACTATATTGAAGAGTTTTCTGTAGTATTTTGTGCTATTTTCAAATATATATAAGGATATTTTCAAAATATGCGTGATTACTACACAGGATACTTTTTTTTAAAAAAAAAAGAGTTCTGTGTTTTTAATTATTGTTATAAATTGTACTTTTACACTTTATTTTACTTTTTAAAAATACTTTATTGAACTTTCCTTGCTCTATGAAATTCAGGGAAGGAACTTGTAATTTTTAAACTATTGCAAATTTTCGACATTTTTTAATTGGAATTCATTTTTAAATTTAATATACATTATGTGATTGTTTTATTAATGTAACAAAAATACAATTATTATTATAATCATACAATATTTTTTATTTACAATAATTATTTTTGTACTTTCATACATATTAATACATATGTTACTTATATTTATAATTATTATTATATTTATAATTATTATTCGGTCATTTATTTATAATTATTACGTTATGCGAGTATTCTTATACATAATTATTAATAACAGTTTACGTATTGATACACTTGACCTTTTCACCTATAGAAAGTTTTCACGGCCATTTCTAACTGACATACTAATTCAAATGTTGTTAAATCTGGAACATGTGTTATACTATGTAACACCTTTCTTGTAAAAATGGCGTACTTTCTTTCAGATTGATAGGGAAGAATATAATAATAAAGCGAAGCTATTGTTTTGAGAACAGATTCTGGATTAAAATACATACCAATCTCCCGTTCCAGGATTGTTTTGAAGACATTGATGGGTGTCTTGTCAGGTTTCTGTTCAATTACATAAAGAGAGAAGTCATTGTATTCGCAAAAGAAGAACGTCAAATTTGCATCATAAGCGCGTCTCCATGTAGATTCATGCCTTCAAAGGAAGGAGTCAGCATAAAACTGTTCAAATACATTGGGCTGAATATCCGTTATTATTCCTTTATAATATGTATAAAAATTACAATGGGGAAAAGGGGAAGCGAGACCATTATCTGCTCCTAAAAACCTATCGCGATCGGTATTGCTTCTATATTTCCCCCTGCTTCTACTGTTAAATTTCGACCATTTCTTGTCTGTGGATGACCATCATTATCTATGACTATCGTGTCCCAGTTACGGAAGGGTTCGTAATTATGTACTAAAAAGTGAGATTTCACAACTTGGAAAAATGCGCGGGAGTAACACATGCGGAATATTGGGATACTTCTGTCGTGTACCCAAAATTTTTGATAAAATCTTCCATCCAAATATTGAAATTCTTCACTACTCGATAATTGAAAAAGTATCAAGTTTCGCAGTTTTGTGATATAAAACATTTCTGCTTGACAATTACTGATTTTTGTCAAATTCAGAAAGAGCAGAAAGCTGAAATATAAAAAAGTTATTAATTAAATTTTTATGTAAATTTTTAGGTAATAATGTAATATACTGTCGACCAATTTCGCTAATAGAGAAAGAGAGAGTGTTATTTCAACTTCGCACAGTAGTTCAACACGAAGACTTTTGCCAGATTCAAAAGAGAAAGCTGTCATAAAATTTTCAAGACATCTTTTGGATGTCTGGTGACATTTATTTAAATGTACTTAAGAATTGTGGGTAATTATGTGTTATACGCTTGACCAATTTTTCTCGAAATTAAAAGACACCACAAATTTGAAAAAAAAAATCCAAAATTCTGTTAGCGTTATAAATACAGTGTTCGAATGTATCCGGACACTTAACACAGACAGAATATTTGGCGATGCCTTTTTTTGATTTAACGAATTTGATCGATTGTGAATTACGTAAAATATCAAATTATATTATTGTAATACAAAAGCTTAAAATATACTTGAAAAATATTTATAAAGGCGATTTAAATGGGCGATTTTGGGGTTTATTGGAGCAAGAGCCGATTTCGGCTATACTGCGCCAAACATTTGTTTTAATATCTGTGGTCTAGACGGGAAGAGAAAGAAAGAATGAATTGAATGACAAAAAAGAGGGTCGAAAATAGAGAAGGATCACTAGGGTACCCCGGGTTCGTGAAGCCCGTGTTTACCAAAGACAATAAACCCCGTGGGAAGAGGAAAAGATCACTAGGGCATCTCGGGATTGTGACACCCGTACTCATCTAAAGAAGGTGAGCCTCCTGAAGGGTATTTATAAAGGACTAACTGTTTTACATTTATCGACATTTTTTTAAAAATGCGTCACTGCAGATGGTTTTATCCTGGGACCTACAGTTCAGCGGCTTATTTACAAACTTTCAGGACAGCTAGAATAAACTTAGAGGATGGGAAGTGACATAGGAATGTATGGTCGGAAAATGTTTTCCTGGGTTTGCAATGATAACATAAAACACAAGTGACAGAGTGAGTAAATATTAACGTCACACTATTCAGCTACTTGATGGCTTTTGATGACATAAAACGCAAGACTGAATTAGAATTTAAGTGGATAAGACATGATTTTCTTTAGTGCAGCAAAAAACTAAGAAAAAAGAACATTAAAAAGACAATTGGGGTGCGTGTGGAAGTGATAGGGATGCATGCCATATGAATGCAAAATCCGCCAGGCAGTCTTGTGGGAAATCAGGACATGACTCTCAATATCCCTCGTAATGGTATTGGGATTTTGTGTACGATATCTCGCCCAGTCTCCTCATTCTGTTCCTGTGTACCCACGGCGAAGGATCCACTGTTGAACATATCTGGTGCAAGTGTGCAACCTGGGGTAAGATTCGGCGAACAACCGCTGTGCAGCTCGCCAATTGCAAGCAGATGACGCGTATGTCAGTTGCATATCAGAGAGCTCAGCGTTTGTGTAATGTTCCATTCTATTCAACTCTGCTGGCAGATGGAGTAAAGTTTCATGGCGAGTGCGGCAGAAGAAACCGCGTGTGCGTATGCAACGCCAACTGATGCGTGAGTGAGTGAGTGATTTTGGGGTTTATTGGCGCAAGAGCCGATTTCGGCTATACTGTGCCAAACATTTGTTTTAATATCTGTGGTCTAGGCGGGAAGAAAGAAAGAATGAATTGAATGACAAGAAAGAGGGTCGAAAATAGAGAAGGATCACTAGGGTACCCCGGGTTCGTGAAGCCCATGTTAACCAAAGACAGTAAACACCGTGGGAAAAGGAAAAGATGACTAGGGCACCTCGGGATTGTGACACCCGTACTAACCTAAAGAAGGTGAGCCCCCTGAGGGGGCCAGCTGATGCATCGGTTGATGTAGCGCGATCTATCGCGTAGACCAGGGGAGAGCAGACTTTTGTAGGATACGAGCTACTGCTAATTTTTTTAAGGTGTTGTGGTCCACCCAGTGTTAACGGGGCACATAAGGGCGGGGGAGACGTCCACAGGTTCGGACCCTCCCTCATACAGAGAGCCCTTGACTTTTTTTCCAATTCCTTATAACCACATGTATATAGTACGAAAAATGCAATAAAGTATTTTTTTAGTAATTTTTTATTATAATTAATGTTAATTATTTATTCAGTAATTTATTTTTTGCTGTTCTTTGTTCCTGACAGTCAATAAAATCAAAAAAAATTGTTTGACTGCGTTTTGGGGTATGAAACGAGAATGGTAGATCTTCGACTTCATCCCCCCTTGAAAAATTCATGTGTGCGCCACTGCCCAATGTCGTAGGTGTAATGTGGAAAGGAAAAGATTATTATTATAACTTAATAATATATATAAACACGGAATATATATACTTATACATACCTACAAAAGTACAATAAAAAAACAACACTTTTAATACCACGTTTAAGGCAAAACGCATGATAAAAGTATTATAATAATAGCCTCAAATATAATCATATCAAATGATGCATTTATTAAGAAACAATTCAAAATGATAAAAAAAAAACATTTTCATTTAAAGTTTGTTGTGATATAGTCATTAAAAGACTTTGGCTGACAGTACGCAAGCTATCTTGAATTTTCCGTATATAATTACTAACTGCGAAAATTTTCAGGTGGTCACCTCAAAATGGGTTAGCGGTCCACCGGTCGATCACGATCAACGTAATGCCCATCGCGGGCGTACACCAGCCAATGACTTCCAAGCATTTTTGTTGTACAAAGAATAATAAACACTTCTCTTATTCTTGTTCTGTTCTTATTCTTGTGTTTTGTGTGTCTCCAACACCACTACAGAAAAGAGTTTACTTCCATACATTGCTATGTGATTTCTCATCGTCTAGGTGTACTCTCTCAGTCATGAAAGTTTATAACCGTTGTACTGATACACACAGCAAATAGGAATTTTATTGCTGGATCCTAGTTGATCCCCCTGACTAAGTGGCAAAAATTTAGTTGCGAAGTTTTTAGGATATTTGAGCCAAGGTAGCTACCGTTGCACTTACGCAGTCTGCTTAGAATGTATCGTAAGTTGTTCATTTCGAAGCAATGTAGTTTTTCTATTGGCTTTCTTTAGGTGGTAATTTGTGGCACTAAAAATATCAGAAGGCTCAATTGGGACGTAACCCACAAAATGTTTAAAAATCGATGGCGATTATTTCATAGCATCGCACCGTATGAAGTAGTTCTGAAAATACCCCCAATGATTTAGATTAAATAATCAGGATGCCATCTGAACCAATAATTTTTGGACAAAATTTAATCTTTCATTTTAAAGACTCTTTGGAATTAAGTCATTTACAACTATAAGTTCAGTATTATTTAAATTGTTTACGTATATTAGGGAAAAAAAGAAAACTGCTAAAGAAAATTACACATATAGTAACAGTGGAGGCAAAAATACAAACTTTGTGCGATGAATCATATTGAATTCAGTAAAGAACAAACGATATTTTTTGTGCATTCTATAACCTCAACCATACGAACAAACAAACAAAAAATACTCTCTAATGTAGTGCTAAGATAGCTATAAGCAACGTAACGATTAATTAAAAATAAAAAGAGATATTGGCTGTTTCTTAAAATATGTATCAAATCTAGCCTCAGCAAACTAAAATTGCCAATATTTTTGTTCGCAAAAGTTTTTTAGTTTAAAGAATTATTCAGTTGAAAGAATAGGAAATAATCCTAATTAAATAAAAGTAATTAACAAAAAGTAAAGAAAAGTTATTCCTTTTTAATACGTAATCAAGTTTTGAGTGCATTAATAAGTCTATTATTCATAGTATACGATGTGATATTTGCAAGTAAATGGATTTAAATAAAATTATAAAAAATCCTCTTCCCCCCTCCTTCAATAATGTATTAAAATTTAAAACGAATAAAGAAGGATTCTTACGTGAGGGGAACGGATATTTTTAACGGTTCTCTTCATCGATATAAAAGATAGAAAATAGTTACGTGTTCTAATTGTTTTTTTTTAATGTTGTTTGTATGTGCTATAAACAAATTAATGAACCCATCGTTGCCATTTTTCTGAGTTGTAAATTAACATATCGATAAAATAGAAATCAATACTACCAGCTGTTATTCAAAGATACAAATATTTTCATGTATTTAGTTTCCTTCTCACTATAAAGTAATACTAGGGTTATTGGCGACGGACCTGGTATTTTAAATCCCGGTGAAATGACGAAAACGACAATTAAGCCGACGATCCCTCTTCAAACTACCGCACAAACGGGAATGGGAGTACTTTCAATCTCAACAGATTTAAGTTGCATCAGTCCCTTCTACTTGGCCTGCTCTTCAGCGGCATCATTACTCGAACCCGCAACAATCCAGTCCCGACTTCGTGATTATAACTGCTAGGCTACTGCGGGCATACGAAAAAAACAGTGAGTGAATATTAACGCCGCCCTGTTCAGCTACACGAGGGCTTTTGGCGACGGACCGCGTAATTTTGAACCATGGTCAAGTGACGCGTACGACACCTGAGCTGGCACCCTCTCTTCTAACTACTACACCACACCACGGGAGGACGTTTGAGCTCTCGACAGATTTTACATGCATAATTCCCCTACACAGCGGATCTTCAGTGGTGCTGGGCTCGAACTCACGACACGCTAGCCATGATTCGATGCCTAGACCACTTGGCTACCGGAGCCACACGGAAAAAAAAAGACTTATATTAGAAGAAAAAACGTATATTTTTATAAAAACTGCTTTTAAGTAATTTTTTTATCTATAAATATAAAGAATATACAAATAAACCTTAAAAAGAATCCTCAAAAAATTTTTTGTGTGTGTTTAAAGAAGTAATTGAAAAATAAAACATCTGTGTGTTCTAAATATTAAATATGCCGCCCCGGTAAAAGTTAGTGACGCTGATTGTGGTGTCGTAGGGCCTGAATTTGAATCCAGGAGAAGGCATGGATGTTTGTGTTGTAATCATTCTTTCCTTTGTGATATGTGCTTCACTCTTAGATCTATGTTAGCCTCCGTGTTGTGGCCGCGGTACCCAAGTGGTCAAGGTATCGCATCATGGCTAGCATATCATGAGTTCGATCCCAGTGCCACTGAAGACCGTCGTGTAGGGGCGCGATACATGTTAAATCTGTCGAGAGCTCAAACATCCTTCGATGGTGTGGTAGTAAGTAAAGGGGTGCCAGCTCAGGTGTCATCCGCCACGTAATTTTGACTATAGTTCAAAATTACGCGGTCCGTCGCCAAAAGCCCTCGTGACGTTAATATTCACTGACTCTATCAAAGCCCCGTGTGATACTTCATGGTTTACGGAGTTTTAAATGTTTTTAACAAATAGAAAAAAATATATTAAACATTTGTTCGGAATAAATTTTCTTAAAAAAATGCAACAGATTACAAAACGCTATAGAAATCCAGTTCGTTTATATATATCCTCACTTCTTATAAAAATAAAAAAATGTACTCTGTATATGAAATAAATATGTATCTTTCTTGCTTCGAATTAAATATACCTATCACATTTTAAATTAGTGTTTTAAATTTCTTGGTATTTAGTAATTTGATCCGTCTTAAGGTATTTTTCAGCGCGTTTTTCACGTAGTGGAACAAAAGCGCTATTAGGACGCAAATTTTGTCTTTGTTCTATATTTTATCGTACCTTTTTATCAGTCATAAGCAACCCATTGACCTCGGGTTTTCGGCATTGGGTCGCATTTGTGCCCTAGATGAGCCGAATCATATTCAAATTTTCCCATAGTTTTCTCGAATTTTCCTACAAATTTTCCTGAATTTCGCTAGTTTATAACAAAATTTTCTCAAATTTTACCTAGTAAATTTATTGCTTGCAAAAGTTTTTTGAAAAAAATCTAAAAAGTTCATTAGTTGCATTATTGTAAAATACAACATTTGAAAAACGGCTAAATTACTTGGCCATGCCAGTGATTGATATCTTGTTTCATGGGATACTATCCCAATTTTATTTTCAAAAATGAGAAAATTAAAATTCTTGCTTTCCTAAGCACTTAACCCAAGATATTTTTTAAAAAATAAGTATAGAATATGATGTGTTATAAAATATTAACACCAATGTGTTCAAGTTTTTAAAAAGCTATTATATTTCCTCTTTACACACATTTTATTCCCTACATTTTTGAAACAGTGTGTACAGAGGTAAAGTAATCACACCGTTATAAGATAGAGGAAATTCTAGAAATATACACTGTTACATTTTTGCTGGTACGGGCTCAGTAGTCGAGATTTAATGAACGCGACCAACCAAACGGGATTGTTTCATTCAAAGCTTGATTCAAAACTCTGATTTCACCAAAAATCCTTCGTAAACTTTGTACTGACGTGTGTGTAGTATATCTTCGACCAATTTAGTCTTCAAAAGGCGTCTCCAAAGGATTTCATCGTTAGCGTAGACAAGGGTACTGGGAATTGTGAACGAGTGGAAACAGTTTTCCATTATTAGCTTCATATTGCTAAATTTTTCAACGCCTTTTGTTTGGACGAATTGGTCGACGATATACCACTTAAGCAAAGCGAAGGGTAATTTACACTAATTGAATCTATCAGGGCTCCAATTTCTCATGTTTCTTTAGTGTGGAAGTGAAGAGAGTTGCTTAAGTGTCTCCCTATTTAATTCCTTGACACACACTTATATTTTGGAAAAAAAAAACTTTTTTAATTTAAGAAAACACATTTTTAAACTTTGTTTTGGTAAAAAAAAAAGTACAAAATCAATTAAAGTCTTTAATTTCGGGTTTTGATTCCCAATGCGTAGATTAAAGCCGAATATTACAATCCTGCACATCTATCCAATTTATCATCTTGCTTTTTGTGCAGTTTTTTTTTTATAAAAAACCCTTTTTATCAGTACAAATAGTTATTTATACTTTTTCATACACACACAAAAAATAACAATAAAAAATTTATTTAAAAAAAAATGTTCTGAATTTTATTTTGTTTGACATATTTAGAAGCAAGGTTCAGCACACAACCCAACTTTACAGTTATTACACATGTAACAACTCTCTTTACTGTCTCTTCTCCTTTAACGGTTGCGTGTCGTAGTTGTTTATCGCTGGCCTTCTGAACCTAAAGTTGTGGGTCCAAGTCGGTGGAATTTCAAGATGAAGAAACTCGACATCGCACATGTTGTATGATTATGCGCATGTAACCCCCCCCCCCTTTGTAACTGTTGGCTTGGGTGCTCTTAACAACATTAAATTCCTGGAACAAGTTCGTATTCTCAGAGATAAGGCGCCTCTGTCTGGGGAGGAAACTAGGAGCCAAAACCACTTCCGGCAATTGGTATTGACTATATCGTGGCGCGGCTAAAAGTTATATTAGGTCAATGGGAAAGTATTAGGTCTACAAAGGAAAATACCAATTTGCAGCTCCTTTAGAAATATAATCTCTCTTTCTTTTGCTGTCACTTTTACAACAACACAAACAGCGGTATTTGTAGAAGATTTCTTCAACTTCTCTACTGCTAGTTCACTCTCTCCCTAGATACACTCAAAAGCCAAACATTATGACACCTGTCAATAACGAGTTGGCCCACATTTGGCGCGCAACACAGCTTCAACACGCTTTGGCATGGATGCCATAAGTCCTTGGTAGATGGCCGGAGACAGATCGTACCAGAAGTTTAAACAACGGTCACGCAAATCCGAGATATTGCGAATTGGTGGTCTTTGAACTCTGAGCTGCCGTCCATGACATCCCAAATGTGTTCTATCGATAGAGATCCGGTGAGTAAGGCGGCCAGGACATTATTGGAATTCCGCATCATGTTCCTGGAACCACTCCAACACAATTTTAGCCTTGAGACATGGGCGTCAGCCCGTTGGAATATTCCATTTCCAGCTGGAAGACGCGTATCCTGACACGGCCATCGGCGTGTTGAATGAAAAACCGTGATTCATCTGACCAGGTAGCTCTCTCCCAATGATCCATGGACCAGTTGTGATGTTCCCGGGCCCAGCACAGGTGCATTTGCGATGACGTTTAGTCAGCAAAGGCACACGAGTGGGGCGTTTGCTGAGTATCACCGTTTTCAATAGTGTCCGCCGAACAGTGTGCTGCAAACTATTCTACTTGACCTACATTATATTGGTCTGTCAAATGAGCCAGCGTCTAGCTCTGATTTTGCTTCACCATGCGAGACAGTCTCCGACGACCTTTTTCTTTGATAACTTGTGGACGCCCAACACCATGTCGTCTACTGCTGGTTTCACCGTCATTCATCCACTTTGCATAAGTACTAACAACTGTAGATCGCGAACAGCCCACGAGTCGTGCAGTTTCGGAAATACTTGTTCCGAGCCTTTGAACCATTATAATATGTCTCTATCAAAGTCGCTTAGATCCGCAGCCTTTCCTATCACACACAAAAGTAAGTGAAAGAATGATTCTTCAGTCTCTCCAGCAGCAGTTAAGTACCACTTCCACCTGATCACGTGCCTCCCACGTCATCCAGGCGAGTTCATTGCAAAATATAGGCGTGTCATGTTTTAGCTCTTGAGTGTAATATTTTATTATATATATATATATATATACTTGTATATATATTTTATAAATTTTCCCTCGTTAATAAAATACTTTCTCTTCTTACATTCAAGTTCAAATACATTTTTAAAACTTTTAGTGAAGACACGATGTTGATACAGTTCTTTTTTCAAATACTAATTCATTATATGAATTTTAAAAAAAAAACGCGAATAAAAGAACACAAAAATAATAGTCCAACAGCATACATAGAAACGAAACTCGTTCGTCGTGTCCCTGTTGCACAATGGATATCGCGTTGATCTTCTAATCCAAAAGTTATGGTTTAGAATCCCTCCTGAGATGGTCTAATTTCTGAGAATGTGATTTTTTTTTAACTATACTATTTTATTTAAAAAAATTATATTTAATTCATGAAAAAGTAGTAACAAACAAACAAAATAGTCAAACACCATATATAGAAAAGAAAATTGCAAGGAGAGAAAATCTCTACTTTGTCACTTAGTATATTGTTATTCTGTCATATATATATATATATATATATATATATATATATGTAATAGACGATGGCCGTCGGTATGAATTTTTTATGATTACTATTTTTTATGATTGATGTTGCATATTCAATATTATTGAGGAGGCAGTCATGGGGTTAGTTATTCTTGTTTATTACACACTGAACAGGTATACACACATATGGACGGAATCACAAAGAAACAAACACACACAACAAAAATACACAAACACTAGCTGCAGCCAGTTACATGATGAAGACAGACAAAAAAGAGAGAGAAAGAGAGCCGGTCTCGGAATCTTGCTGTATATATAGTTGGCTCAAATCACATGATCTGAGTGGGTGGATAGATGTTGTTCAAACTACTCTCGTTAGGTGGCTAGAAAGTTTATTAATCAAACGTGGGTCCTGAAGGATGGACCATAGGTAATTAAAAGTTTTTAAGAATAATTAAAATGGTTATTATATATATATATATATTAATTGTAACTGTTTAAAAAAGTAACACTATATATAAATATATATATATATATAATTAAAAAAATTATTTTTTGACATAAGTAGAATTTGACTTAAACTATTTTCTTCTTCTTTTTATGTTGATGGAACAAACAGGGAAAATGACGTTCCAGTAGTTGTACAATTACAGAAGAGATTTTGGTCTACTCGATTTTTTATAAGTGTATCGCAATGGTAGCTTTTTATTAGTTTTCTATTAATTTGCTGCTGATATCTAAATTTTATTCATCTGTTTTCTTAA
>BMAO01035312.1:0-22978 GCA_019973975.1 Trichonephila clavata
TTTTTTCTATGTATAGAAATTATTCTATATGGCAATTATAATTTATAAATGTATCCTTTTTTTTATGAAATTTAAAAGATTTATTGCTATTCTATATGCAAAAATTATAATTTTTATTGTGATAAATTGAAATATTTTAAGTCAAAATTTTAAGATATGTATGCTGAAGTTCAGAGCGATCTACGATCAACGAAACAATTCTTGAATTTTAATGTATGGAAGAGAAGAGAAATTCCTTTCATATGTATTGTGCTAAAGAATAAAATTTCTGATAAATTTTTTGCTCAATTCTTGGTTTATATTGCTTTCACACAACTACAATAAATGTGATATTAGATTTCTTGTTGTAATTGGCAGATTTTGATTAAACTACATGCTTTCTCACGTATTAATTCCAAGAATCTCTCAGAAACTAAAATATTTACTATTGTTTGCATAGTTTTATAAATTCAAGTTTCATCAAAAACATAAACAGCGAATTAAAATTTTGGTTTTATGAATTATTGTGTTTTTTATTGTTAAATTGCTATGTTTTTATTCTTTGCGGATCAACTTAAAAAATGGCGACACTTAAATAATTTTTAATTAATTTATTTACATGAAAATCCATATTAATTTCTTTTATGCATTTGACTTTTTAAAATTTTCGTAAATTTTTCCGAAAATATAATTATAGACTTCTTTTATAAACTATGGCATGTATTTGAATTTGCATCTTCTAAATGCCATAAAGTAAGCAAATTATTTTGTGAAAATCATTTTTCTGTAAAAAATTAAGATTTAGAATTTATAAACGTTCTATATATTATAAAATAAAAATAAGAATGTATTTTTTCTTTATGGTTTGTTATTTACTAAGATTTTGATTAAGAAAATTATATGTATAATATTAATTTGACTGTAAAAATTGTTTGAGTGAAGAACTTGTGCTGCCTTTTTAAAGACTATAAATTTTATGTCGAAAAAATATTTATCTTCTGTAATTTTAGATCATTTCAATTCGTCAATAACATAATTTTTTAACTGTCGTGGCATTCATAATTAATGAAAATAAGTATATTTTAATATTATCTATTTGTTTTTGCTGTCTGTTCATATATCTTTCATTATTGCGGTATCCCTCTAGTACATTAGAAGGTAAATTAACTATCTTTTAACTTAGATTAAAGCAAATTTTTTATATTATTGAATTTGAATAATAAAGAATTTCTGAACTAATTTTGACAAAATATTATTGCGTATACTTAAATTGTTTTAATGAAATATCTGGAAAATAAAGTATTAAAACACGTTCGCCAACACACATAGCTAAAGCATCATACGTCGCTAACACAAGTCGAGCAGCATACGCCGATTTGTACGCGAATATGTTAATTCAAATTGACTCTTTCAAAATTTTCCATATTTTTGTTCTGAAGATTACGATTTTAAAAAATAACGGTTGGCATTGCGCATACTTTATTCCAAAATTCTTGTGAAGAAAAAAATTCCATAACTTTGTGAATATTGTTTATGTTTTTAAAAAATTTGTATGTATATATTTAAATATAAATTTTAACAGCGAAGCAATTTATCCAAAAGTAACAGCATTTTTCATTCATTTATTTTATGAATACACGGATTCAAGTTGCATTTCTACTTGTAAGTGATGAAGGAAGATTTACTTTTTCTATTATTTTTTAATTGGTTTCATAAGTTTATCCTCATAATAAATGTCTTTGTCATCATTTAAATTTAATTAAAACGACGTCACACTTAGTCTATTCTATTATTAAACCATGTGTATTCATTTCATTTTGCAATGACTTAAACATTTTAGGGCATTTTTCAACTATATAATTTTACACTTTTAATAGATAAATTTAAAAATGAACTAGCAATATTGTAACATTTTCCTGTAAAAATGTATTGCCTTCTACGTATCAGCAAAATTGTAGTATACGATTAATTATTAAGGTGTTTTCGAAATGTTTCTTGGGTTTGGATCCTCTTTTGTAACAGCGAGGACAGTCATGGATAACATAATTAGTTTCGTAATTATGTTCTGTAAGTTATTGAAAAAATTATAAATTTTACAGTTTCAATGGGGATGCTTGTGTTAAAGTTCAGTATATTTAGTTTTTAAAGGAGAGTTTTTTTAAAATGTTATTTGATAAAATTTGCCTATTGTTTACAAAATTAGTTATTTATAAATGTAGCCAATTTAAAATATGTTTCATTTTCAGATATTTATCTATAACATTAATCTACATCGTATTTTAAGCTCATATTTATTAATACTTTTTTTTCTCCCTAAATGGAGATAAGAAAAACTATTACAATTCATAAAAATAATAATAACGCTGGAAAATATGAAATAGCTCTGTTATTAAATTTCTAAATATCAGGATTCGTGGAAAATCTTTACTTCTTGGCATGCCAAAAAGGGCGGAGTAGCCATACATCATACTATAATTTTATCGGAGATTACCTTTCACACTATATTACCATTTGAATCATTTAGACTTCACTTTTCGCAAGAAATCGCAGTCTTTGGAATCGCGTGCCCGTCTTCCTTTCTTGTGTGGTGCAGGTGGCCGGGGTTGAAAAGCCATCAACTCCAGTCAAATAAAAAGATCCCTGACTTGGCCCCGCTTCGGCCTTGACGGGACCCTCGCCTCCGTACGGGAAACCTGTTCCTTTGCAAGGCCCCTTTCCCTTTCGGAGGGTTCCCTGCCCCATCATATTACTTGCTCGTCGACACTCCAGCCGTGCTGTATGCCAGGTATGCTTTCTTTTTCTCTGTAGAATTGATGTTTTGATTGCTAGAAACGAATTCGATATTCTTTGCATTTAATTGCTTAATTGTATTTGAAAATGTATGACAGTGTTTTCTGTTCTGTATCCATTTTCTTCTGAAAGCCAACATTAGTTTGGTTTATTTGATACATAGTAATACGTCGGGCTTTAATTTTGCGAGCCTGTTTCTTGAAACCGAGAATATAAAGTATACCGAAGGTACAATTTATTTAACGAAGTTTCCACATCGCGAACTTTTTTTTCGGGATTGAACGACTTCTTTAAATAAAGGACTGTATTAGCTTTTAGTATTTGTGTATATACCAGTACAACTAAATTTTTACATTCGCTCTTGGATAATTTGCGAAAAATATAAAATAGGTGGTATATTACATCTTTTTATTTCGGTAATTAGTAAGGATTAAACTGAATCTTGATAGTTTGTTCAAAAAAATCTTTATGTGATGAAAATATTATTGAACGCATTTTTTTTTTTTTATGAACATTCATTTCTGCTGAGAGATTCAAAATTTTATTATAACATCTTACTATTCGAAAAAGAAATTTTAATGTATATCGTATAATTCTATGTTTTTAAATATTATCTGGTATTTATAATACCATCGTAAACTCAATGCAATATTCGGTTGTTTCGTTATGAATTATCCACTTCAATATAAAAAAATATAATGAACCTAGTTATTACATTCGTGTGATGTATAGCATACCGTAAAATTAAGCGAATAACACGCACTTTAAACCAAAAAATAAGATCGAAATTTACGGGTGCCCGTTATACACCTGGTATAAAAATGATAGCTTCAAAAATAAAAAAGAAACGAGATAAAAAAAAATTATCCTTGTACATGTATCGAAATAATGTTTCTTTTTCAGAAATGATTAAAAGAAAACAAATAACTTCTAATCTTAAAGAATTGCAGTTCTAGAAGTATACTATTTTTAAAAAGCTTGGTATAATACCTCGGATAAAGGACTTAAAAATATACCAGCATTGTATTCGTACATTTCACAGGTTTCTCCATAAAAAAGGGGTGCACGTTATTTGGTAAATACACCAGAAAACCTAAAAATTAAAAAATGCAACTTGAATGTATAGGGGCACGTTATACGCCAGATTTTACGGTATTTGTTGAGTTCTGTTGGAATTCCGTTTGACTCTTTGCGAAAAAATAATTGTTGTTAATTTTTACAATGGAGCGATCTAATTCATAGCAAACTTGTCGTATTGCTTGTGGCAATTTCGTTCTTGACATATGTTTATGATATTAAAGTCATCGACCTACATTAATCTACTTATTATCCTTTTATTATGTTTATATTTTACTACGTTTACAACTGTAATTAGCTTGAGTAATGAATGCTTGTTCGTAGTTCTGCGACACACACATGTAACGAACGTGATATTACATTTGATTCAGTTATATTTAATTTTCTTTCTCTTTTTTTCCCCTACTAAAATGGTACGGCTAAATAATCTCTTGAATTTAAAAAGAAAAACTTTTTTGTGTTTCATTCCAAAGTGGTAACTTATTCTGTAGATATCTTAGGCAACCAAATTGTTTGATCTATTCATCATGGTGTGGATTTTTTCGTAAATAACAATAAAAAAAATCACGTTATAATGTTTTGGGATATCATCAAATAGTTCATTGTCACCAGTTAATTTGGGGTGGAAGATCTTTGAATATGGGTTCTGTTGTGTGGTTACTGCTTGGACTATTCATATTTTTTACAATTTACCAAAAAAATGTTTTCTTTTTTCCTGTAAGCATTTTAAGTATAAATTGCCTGAAGATACGCAGTCTTTTTCAGAACTTAGTTTTAAATATTATTTATCGTTCAAAAAGATATAAGCAATATTACTGTAGATAATATATGTTGATTCGCAAACTTTAATTTTTTTAAAAATCCCTCTATTTTCCTTTTCCTCTTCTCAGTTTTTACACGTATTTCACTCCCCTCCTGCCTAAATATTGAAGGAAGCAAGTAAAAAGGGATCTGAAAGAGTTTATTATTTTGTATTACTTTATCTATATATATAAAGGGAACATTAAGGCGAACAGTGAAAGAAAAATAAGATTTATGTATCCAATTGACGCTTTTTAAAACTGAAAATTGGAAAAATGAATAAGCATTTCGAAATTTGTTAGAGAACGTACGTAAATGCTTATAAAATAAAACATGCATTTTTGAGAAAGGCAAGTTATAATAAATGTGTTTTTATCATGCAAATATTTAAGCATCGTGATTTATTGTAAATTTTTTTGTTCCCGAATGTAAGTTTACTTTTAACATCACATGAATGAGAATTCTGAATAAATTTGTAATCTTCCTTAAGAATCTACTAGAAAGCTTTGACATTAATAGTTCTGCGTGCCATATAGCTGTAACTTAAGAGAAAGTTTATAGGTATACATGTATTTTATAATATATGTCTACATATATAGTAAATAAGTTTTATATTTTGTTTTTAGTTATATATATATGAGCCTGGATAATATTTTTAAAATTATTAAGTTAATTTTTTTCCCTTCAGAAAAGCCATTATGCCAAAATAAAAATTAGTGTTTTTATTTAAAGTTGTTGACCCCTACATTTATCGGTGAAAAGAAATAATTTTAAAAAAAATTACATAAATTTTTATAAATATTCTGATGTTATAAATGTCCCCTCATTCTCTCATATAACATGTTTTCGGATAGTTGCTAAAATGTAAAATTGATCGAGGTTTAAATCATAAGTTTTTATTTGGGTTTTCTTGTTTCTGGCCTTGAACTTAATTGCACGAAAGAGTCTTTCAAAAATTTGTATTTTATTTTTTAAACCTTTATATATTATTATTTTAACTGAAGGGGAAAAGGATCAATATTTATAAATAATCAAATTTAGAGTGATTACATTGGCATTTCCATTGTTGTGTGTTTCTGTTATTTTAATTGTGTTAATTCCGGTTTCGGAACATGGGAAAATATTAAGAAATTGAATATGTGGAAATCTAATAATCGTGTTTTTGTAACTTACTGCATGCATTCTTTTAAATTTTTCGGAAGTTTTATGTTTTTAAGTACAAATTTTTAAAACGGCGTTCTAAAAATATTTTATATCTTAATTTTTTATTTTAATGTACAGTTAGTAACGCGCAGGTATGCAAATAGAGTATGATTTAAAATTAAAAACTATTTTACATCAGTAGTTATTGATGTGCTTAGCAGTACTTCTTGTTTTCCATACTTTTTGATTCAAGCATCGTCGTGTCAAGTGCTACTGCTAAAAATATACAAGTATTGAAATGTAGATTTTATGGAAAGCGATTCAATGAATGTGATATAGGATGCATATATTTCGGTTTAATTTAAATGATTTATACTTATAGCTAGTTTTATGCTCATTATCGTTTATATCACTAATCTTTATCAGATAGTTCCATTTTATTCTTCCAATGAAAGTATATTTTGAAGAAATCTTTTGACTTTACCAAGAAAGCTTATTTTTCCCCTACCTCCAATATTTTGCGAATGAATAATACACATTTTGATACTTTTGCTTCTTGGCTAAAGGGTTATTGTTATGTGATATACAAATGTTTCTAATGTAAATAAGCATAATATTGGTTGTGTAGAAAATATAAGCTAAATAAGTTGTTCCTTTAGAATTTATCATTAACTCCTTTTTTTCCTCTTTTTTTAAGATTAAATAATTATGTGTTATAATGTAGTTTGTTAATATTTATTTATTTAAAACTAAATACTTTTGTTTAAGCTATTTGAATTTCCTTTTAAATGAATACTATTTTCCTTCGCTTATCTTTTTTTATGTAGAAATTGGCGAATAATTTTGAATATTCGACTTTTTAAAATTTTAAAAGTACTGTTTACGTTACTTTGAAGTTATATTTTCTTTCTTCAAACATTGATTTTATATATTTAAATTTCGCTTTGTATGTACTGTAAGTATTTGTTTGAATTTCTGATGTACTTTGGGGAAAACATTCTAACCTACCTGTCAGTTACTTTATATTTGGTTGAAGATTTGATGGAAATAAAATGTTGATATTCTAGAAAAGCAACTTTTTTCCCTTCTTACATATTCTTCTTTATAAAGGAAGAGAAGTGAGGAGAGCGCAAACAGAATCATGATTCCATTTTTATATTATTTATCAGTTTTATTCTCAATTCTAATGTAAATAAAGTTATATACTCACCGTTTTAGGGTAAAATATACGTTCTTTTGCTTAATTTGTGCTAAAATTTTATATCTGTTATCTTGCTAAAAAGTAGAATTTAATTAAAGATATTTCTATCTTGTGGTGAAATGTGAAGTTTTGATTTTTATTGCTGTGCCATATTCATATTCTCTGTTAACTTCAACATATCATTAAATTCTATTACTTAATTTTTACTGAAATTTTATTTATGATTATTTACTTTGAAAAGTAGAATTAGTCTTAAATATTTTTATTTCTTTTTTATAAATTCCTTTTTCACTATAATTTCTATAAATTCAGTGTTCTATATCGAGTGTTCGAGTTCTATAGCGAGGAAGTTTATAAGTTGTGATTTTTTTGAACAGTTGATTACTTCTTTTGTACGGTAAATCTTTGATTATCAATGTAAAAACTGAAAAATGTATAAGAATTCGTTTTTGTACAATGCATGGCGAATACACAAATATTTATATAGCAAAAATCACCAATTCAAATATTGATGGAATGATTTACATTTCTTATTTCTAATCGAATATTTATTTTCATTTATAAGAATAGTTGAAAAAGTATCTGATAAATGAAATATTCTTCATACTTAGCTGTAAGATTTTTACATGTTTTTCATTTTTCGCTTGCTTGATTGTTTTATTTTCACCTAGTATAACTGACTGTTTTCGCGTATATATATTAGATGCATTTGGTATTGTCATTCTTTTGTTCCGTTCTGGCTTATTATGGTGCTTTGGGCACACCTACTATTTCTATGATTTTCAAACAATTATCAACTATTTGCTGTTAGGACGAATCTATTACAATGTTGTTTTCGAATTCTTTGTATTATCCAAACTGTATAAAATAACTGTAATTGGTAAATAATTATTTATGTCTTTTAAGGTATCCAACAATGTACCGAAACGGTAATTTTGCTAAGGCGTACAAACGAATATTTTTTTTTAATATTTAGCGTCATTTAAATTAGTACCCACGTACGTATAAAATTGTTTTCAGAATATTATTACACTAAAAACTATTTAAATGCAGTTTTTTGGCAGAAAATGTACATTGAATTTTCAAAACATTCTCCTTTTATGGAAAAGGCGTCCGTAATAATATTTTGCCTATATATAGCTCAGATCTCTATGCAGAACCCGAGCTCTGAGTTTTGAAATATATAACTGAGAAGCGGATTTATCCATATTTTAATACATCATACTAGAGAAATTTTAACAAAAAAAAAACACTGATAATTATTTTAATTGGCAATAACTTTGAAAATAATGTGAATTTTTCAAAAATCCTCGTTCATGCAGGCTTTTTGAAGAAATCTTAGCTACTTATAAGCAAAATTTTGTTTTTATGGAAGCTTTTTTTCACGAAAGGAAAATGTTTTAAAAATAGGTAATTCGAAGTTGTTTTTTTTTTGCCAGAATATTGCATGTCAGTAATTTTTTATTGTGATAATATTCGTAAAAAAAAATTAATACGTGTATTCTAATCTAAGTAACCCTAAATATTAGGGAAAAAAAATTTTTGTAAGCTTTTTCAAAATCACGGTGTTGAGCATAGTCGGATACCTTAAACATTTTCTAATATGAGTTTCACTACCAATACTAATAGATTGGCTCGTGTTCAGTTTTATTCTTTATATTTATAAGATAAGGTAAAAGTAGATTATTATATTCGTGATTAAGTCTTGGGGGGGTATAGGAGTATTTTGAAACAAAACAAGGAATTTGGGTGCTTCCATATGTGCATTTGATTCTTTCCTTAAACTTCACTTCAAATTTTTCACGTTAACACAAAAATAAAATTTTAAATCGTGTTATTACTTGTAAGTTCCAAAGAAATAAACTTTTTAAGTTAGAATTAACATTTTTCTCTTGCTTTCTTTCTTTCTAAAAGTTACAGTTTTTAATATAATCGCTTTGAATTCTTAGCTTTTAATAAAATTTACATTTGTTTGAAAATTCATTTTTCAAAGAAGCAATCATCGGAAATATTTTTATTTTGAAAAAAGAACATTAGACACATTAGAAAAAGCAGGATAAAAACCTTCGCTGAGATTTTATTGAATTTGGGTAGTTTTTAAATTACAGTTAGTAAATTTTTTAACACGCTTCCTTTTATAATTCAAAAAGGTCATAGTTATAAGAATTACTGATTCAGGCAAAAAAACACGGCCATCACTTTGCAAAGAGATCCCCCACCCCCTTCTTTATGCGGGGATGATTAACCAATTATAATCTCATATATTGCAGTTACAAAAAGTTTACTAGAAACACTTATGCTGAACTGGAAATAGGGAACAGTTTTGATAATATATTTCTGACTAACTGTGTGGCAAAAACACTTTTTTATTTAATCTGAAATCAAGATTAGGTTTTGTGAAGTTTCTTAAAAATCCGTAGGATATGTGGAATTTTATTTCTTAAAAAGAGATGGTAAAATGTTATCAGTACAGTAAGTAACATTACACAGCTACTTCATATAAAAAGGTAAGTATTACTTACTGGCTGCCCTTTCCCAAATGTGAAATAGTTTAATAATGGAAAAAAGAACTTGAGATTTTTTGCTTTATTTTCGTAACTACTTGAAGTTTTTGTTACGCACTCAAGATCTAAAGTAGCAAAACTACATACTTCTCATTAGTATTTTTAAATTAGCCGGTTTAAGTAAAAAGCCGGTATTAAATATTCCAAAACATAAATTGTTTTATTTTCCCAGATTGTGTTGTTTATTTATTTATTATTATTATTATTTTAGATTTAACTTATGTGTGTTAGCTTTTCTTTGATTCAAAATGTATCGTACTGTGAAATATCGCAATTGATATTTTCGATCCAAAGTGTTGAGGATTTTTAAAAAAAAAGGTTTATTATAAACACATTACAAAAAATAATTTCATAGCTTATTAAAATTTTGTTTCTGCCTACAGTTTTTTCCTCATGCCTAATTGCGTACAACATACGAAAGATTATGACTGAAACATAAAAACAGTCAAAGGTCGCCAAATTGAGTAATTTTAAGTGTTAAATTTGGCAGGTATTTTTTTTTCGGTATGTAAAAATTTAAGAGATCTTACCTTAATGAATTTTACGATAAGATTATTTTATACTTAGTTTCGCACAATTAGTGCTTGGTTTTAATTACTTGTTTTTGTGATATTTAAAAGAAATGTATTCTAGACTTTTTTTTAAAAAAATATTTTCATCTTAAAAGTGTTCTGAGAAGATTACGGGGTTTTGAATAAAAATATTACTTAGTAAATGGTTTTTTACAATCATCAAATGATTTTTGCTATGCAGGGGCTGACTCTTTATTCTAATAATGTCTACCAAGTTGTTAAATTAATGTATAGTACTTATTTTTTCGCTTGAAATTAAAACAAAAGTTCCTTTTCAATAAAAAAAAACATTGTACAAATTACAATAATTACAATTTTAAGATGCTGTTAAATGGCAGATAAAAGTTGGGTAGTTGAAACAGCGTCAAGAAATAATGTTTTATGAAATTTTGCCTAAGAAGCCTGTTTATAATACAAGTTGCAAATTTTAATCATAAGAAATCATTAAATTCTAACGTCACACACACACAAAAAACCTGTCGTATTTGAAGCATCATTTTTTCCTTCGAAAGGATTTTTAAAAAAGTTATTTTACATTAGAGATTATTTTACATTTACAAAGCAGAGTTTAAATTATTGCACTCAAATATTGCATTTTTAACTAATTATTTGAAGTTCGAATAACAAAAAGATGAGTTATAAAGTTTACAATAATTTTTGTAATAATTAGATTAATGTATGGAACAATGCAATTATATATAAGGAATGATATAGTTATAGTGCCATAACAATTTTCTATTGTTTCAAGCATTGAATTTTGAATTCATTTCTTTAACTATGGTAACGATAAATTAATGGAGATTCGGTGATAAACTTGCCTCAATAGACTAGTTCAGTAGCTATTTGTAAGATATACGCAAACGAGTTCTCGGGAGCATTTCTTCATCTGAGCTTCGTACAAAATTATGTCTCTTAACTATTGTCCACCTCTAATTCAACATAGTTCTAAATCAGGGGTGGCCAACCTTTTTGTAAAGAGTGCCACTTCCAACTTTTCCAAATATTAAACACAAAAGAAAAGAAAAAAGATGAAAAGGTGAAAAAATTGTTACTTATTACCTTGTTATGGGATTTTCACACAAATAGTAAGTTTTTTAATGCTTCTATGTAGTGGAAATTTTAAAAAAAGACAAAAATACTACTTAGGTTTCATTGTTAATAAACTTTTTAGAGGTTGAATCAGTTAAGTGAGGCATAAAATAAAAATAATTAATTTAAAGCATTTAATTTTAAATAATTATTAAACTGTCACTACTTACTTAATGTGGCCTTTAAAATTGTACTTTTCCCCCATATGAGGGAATTAACATCCATCATGTATATGAGGATTAGTTTTTGAAGATGCTAACAAAATTAAGTTGTTTTTCGTGCATATCAGCTAGTTTTGAGAAATTTGTTTCTATGTTCATAATAGAAAATATTTATTCACAAACATGCTGATCCAAATTTTGAGGGGGGAGGGAGGCTCTGAAATTACCGCATTTAATAAAATTGTGAAAAAATTTATATTTATAGTAATTTTCTTTCAAATTTTTCAATAAATCTTCGCGTGCCACTATTACAACTTCGCCGTGCCACACTGGCATGCGTGCCGCGGGTTGGCCACCTCTGCTCTAAATAATGTAAACATTGGTTCTCAAGCTATGCCCCCCCCCATCCGGCACAATAAATCCAAAAATTAAAATTTTTTATTTTGGAGAATTTTTCAAAAATTTAATTTGAAAGGTGAGCATAAGCGTGATGGTAAACAATTCGAAAGAAACTCAATTCAAAAAGTATATTGGTGAACTATATATTTTGTTGTTGTTGTTTTAGCATAGTGCAAAGCTGTATCATACATAATATGAATTTGCTAAATTAATTTTAAATTGGTGTAGAATTTCCTATTAATTTTTGTAAGGATACGACTTGTAAACGTTTGTACCAAGAAATTATAATGTATAATATATCAGGAATTCCAAAAAGTATTCTGATCTTTTCTATATTTTCTATTGTGTTTCGTTTTCGTGTACACTCCTTTGATCAAGAAATATTGCTGCTGCACTTTTATTTAATTTATAGAAACTCAAAAAGCACTATGATTATAAGAAGTATCAATTTCATATCTTTGACAAAAAAATGTGTATAACTCTTCAGAATATATAAATATCGTTATTTTATGATAAAAATATTTCCCTCTAAAACTTTTTATACGAAATATGTAAGTGAAAATATGCCGCTTTTGTGATTCTCTCTCTCAAACTGCGTTCACTCCGAAGTAGCTTACATAAGAAATTATCAATAACTATTAAAAAGTTTTATTCGTAAATACATTTTGTAAGTCACATAATTCATACCTCCAAATCAAAATATTTTACTGGTTTATTCAAACACAGACTTTCCAGTTTAATGATAGTCTCCTTTTTTAAATTACTCTTTTGAATGTATTGTTGTATTCAAACACATTCGTACTTTTCTTTTCAAATTAGAACGTAAAGCATCTTTTTTCCGTGTGGGAAACCCATTTCTTCCATTGCGAAATATAATTTAAAATAGAAAACCATTGTAAGAATTTTTCCTTTAATATTTTTAATAAATGTTTCAGCTTTGTTTTAACGATGTTCTATGGTTTAGCCATTAGGTCTTAACTAAGGACATAGATATCTCAGTTATCTATGTATAAAAACTATTTGTATTTTGCCAGTCTTAGAAAAACAGTATAGATACTGTAGCTAATTTTAAAAAGAGTTTTTTTGCTATTTTCAAGAGAAGAGGAGGGGGGGAGTATATTTTCATATTCTTAACAGAAAAAATTTTAATGAAAAATTACTGATCTTACAAAAACATTCGTATTCTGTTCTCTTCGTATTTCGAGTATTTCGTATTCTGTTCTCTTCGATTGCCGGTATGTTGATAAATTAAAGCACAAACGTCTGTAAAAACTGACTAAATTTTTTTTTTTTAATTCTGTAAAATTATTTTTCATGCGAAAGATTCGTTAACTGTTCTTGTAGAGATGCAGAGGGGTCTTTAGAATTTTGTTAAAAGAAATACTTGATATTGTAGAACTAATTGTAAATGTGCTGATGGTTTAAAAAATAAAGATATTACTTATTGGATATCGAGAAAAGTAGCTATTATGATGTATTTTCTGCTATGTTTACAAGTTAACCGCGGAAAAGATATTCAGATTTCATGTTCCAATTTTTGTATAGAAGATAGTTCTCAAGAGTTTCCGTGACAGCTTAAATATTTCTTTTAAAAAAAAAACAAGTTAATGAGTACAACTTATCAAATAATGATTATATTAGTTAATCATAATAAAGTAAAATATATTTATTCTGCAATTTTTACATTACTTGGAAAGCACAAAAGATTAGCTTTTATTGATATCTGCTGTAAATGCCCCTTCTTATCCAACCAGTAGACTTCGCGTTGCTTCAGATTGCAATGTAAATTAAAATCAAATTAAATCGGTCCTTTTTTCCCACCCTAAATCTTTGCAGGTATGACTTATAAATAGTAAATAATTCCCATTTCAAAAACTTTTTTGTTGTTGTTGTTATTATTGAAATAGTATAGGGCCTTATCATGGTAAAGAAATAACAAGACATGATTTATTTTTATCTGCAGAATAAAGATAGAATGTATGAAAGTACGAATAAATTTTTATACACTTACGTTACCAATTTTCTGAGAGATATCAATTCTGAATGTCGTGCGGTATTTCTTATTCTCGGTGAAAATTTAATTGTTCTACTTAATTTTAACATCCCGTGTAACAAGCTGGCATACATTTTTCAATAAATAACATTTAATATTACAAAATCAGTTTCTTCTTTCAATTGTATACTACAATGGCTTTGGTTTTATTTTTCTTGTAACAGATTCATTATCCTATCCTCTGAATGTTTTCAGCTCTGTTTTATATTTGGTATGCATATATTCTTTTCTATGTATGACTCGAAATTTTAACTAATTGAACAAAATGTGACTAACAGTTGTATTCAGACCTCTTCTATGTAAATTTAAATTCATTAAGGTACAAAGAAAAAGTTTCTGATTTTTTTTAATGCTGTATTAAAAATACATTTAATAATAGTGAAATTAAGTTCGGAACTTAAAGCACTCATAAGCATAGAATGAAGTGGTTACAATTCAATTGGAATGTCCAGCCTAGGAACTATATAATTGTGACTTGACTATTTGTTCTGCCGACATGCCGATGTATGCAAGTATCCAGGGTATTTTTGTTGTATGTTTTCAGATAAATATTTTATATCAAGTAATCTAAAAATGTCTATCTATCTATCTTATAAGAAAATATATTCATTGCTTACCATCAAATCGCATCATGAGGTAATTGGCTCAAATGGTTTTTTTCTACAATAGTTTATGAAACTTCAGTACCAGCGATGTTAAAGTATAGTAGTGGCAGATCTTCCGAAAAACTGAATTTGTAGTTGCTGTTTAAAATATTTTTTAATTTATAATGTGTAAATAGAATTCATAGAAGTGTGTTTGGGTACGTGTGTGAAATATATTACGATTTTTTAAATGAATTCTCATGGATCTTATTTTATTATGATGCTAAACGGTTCATGTTTTAATGTTAAAGTTCTCATAATGCTGTGAAACTGTCTTTTAATTTAAAAATGTTTTTGTTTTACTTTGGACAAAAGCTAGTTATTAATTGATTGATATAATTTGAGTCAATACGAAAGAAGTAAAAGATGCAAAGGAAAAATACCATAGAAAATTTATATTCTTTAAGAAAATATACTGTACTTGTGATACGGCTATATCTACTGGAAGTATGGGGAAACGAGATAGTATAAAGATAAATCTATATTTATTTAGATCGAGGAAAGACTAGCAAACTACACTGTTGCTGACCTAGCATTGAATAATGTTAGTATCCTAATGTTTTGGAATAGAATTCATAATTTCTCCTTTAAGTATATAAAATATTTGTTGAATTTGATATCGTTGCTCTCTAAGCTGGCATTAGAGAATTTGCAGAAACTGTGAAAAACGTTTGCCAAAAAAGTTAATTTACTGTTGGTTTTATAAGGATAATTAAATGTAAGGATAAGGATAGTTAAATGTTGAAAATTTAAATTAGTATCAGTTTAATGTTGATTTTTTAAAAAAAAACAATTTTTATAAAAGTATTTTGTTGGATGTAACAGCGTGAAGAAAATTAAATTTTAAGTATCTTAATAAGTTAGAAACATTCACTCAATCTATACCAACATTTAATTTCGAATTTGACAACTTATATGTTATTGTTAGCAAATGAACAGATTAATTAAATAGTCTTCAAGTTTAATATTACTGTCAAATATTTTGAAAAATCAGAGCTAAATCTAATCTATTTGTAACAATTAATCTAACAATTACGAAATCTTAATTAATTGATTTTAAGAAAAATGGATAATAGAGATAAAAATAATTAGTAATAAGAATAATTAATTTTGTTCCACTGTACAGTTTGTAATTAGTATTTGAAAACTTGATTTATAAATACATAAAAGCACTTATTCATATTTTTAAAACATTTAGAAACATTTTTTTTTATTTTTGAAATATGTAATCGTAAGTCTTGAACTTGTGTTTGCAGTTTACTCAATGATAAATTATTCGTTATGCAATTATTTTGTATTCAATGTCGGAAGTAAGGTTCTTATAACAATTTTTTGTTATATCTTTAATAGATTTAGTTTTAACAAAATATTTTTATTTTACGTTCTGTTTGCAATACCGATTACCTGTATCATATTAATAATCTTAATTCAAGAATTGGAAAGGAATTTCGTGTGCATTTTACAATACGTATGGCGTTATGCTTAACAAATTCAAGTATGAATCTTAAGTTTGTGATAGTAAAATCTTATTCATTGTGCTTATATCCTTACGTTTCAAAAAGTGCATTCGTGGATTACAAATCAGAAGGGAGGGGGGAAATTACTATCGTGACTTTTTAAAAAAGGTGACAGTTGCTGATGTTCTCCATTGCTTTAAATCAGGGGTCCGCAACCTGTGACACGCGGTATAATTCTCAGTGGCACTCTGCACTACTCTTCAAATTTGTCAATTTTGAGGGGACGGAAGTTGGTAAATTTGTAATGGACATTTGACGAACATCTTTAGAATTATGGACATTTACGGAATTGCGAAAAAATCTGTAAGATAACTCTACAGATAAACTTACAGCTAAATGTAAATTATTAAAAGCCATTTAATTGTTAATTTGGCGAGATTTAATTGTTAGAAGGAGATAAAATTGTGCATGTACTCTGCTTTCCACTTTTGATTCTACATATCTAATTTTAAAAAATCTTTCCTCGTATGAAAAATATTTCGAGTTCGCAAAAAAATTGTTTAACAACTGAATGCTTAGAATCGTGTCTAATTGAAAGTCACACATTATACCCCTGATTTTGCGATATGAAAGTAGAGCGGTGCAAGCACTAGATTCGCAATAACATTTTTATTTAACTATAATGAAGGGAAATGTCTACATTTTAAATTGTCTATTTCTTTCTTATTTTAATAAATATGTTTAAAAATACATGATATGCGTACACACAATTTAAATTTTTTTAAAGAAATAGTTATATTTTATACTGTAATTTTTGTATAGAAATATCTTTAAAAGATGCAAAATTAATATGTCATAAAACTGTAAATATCTATAGTATTTGCCTCTTTTCTGTAATTCTGCATGCATTATCGCGGGAATCGATTTTTTTTTAAATGTCCTACTGTGTGGCACGCTGAATCCTATTGGTAGAGTGGTTTGGCACGTCACAGCTAAAAAGTTGCCGACCCCTGCTTTAAATTGTCGAAAATAAACTATTGAATTTCTGGATTTCTAATGTAATGTCTAGTGTGCTTCATATTGTATGTTGAGAATATCAGAAAATTTGGAGGTATCCCGTTCTGCCATGTGGTTTTCTGTATAATATAAACACTTTCAGTTTTACACTTAAAATGTTTTATTTTGAGACTCAGTTAAACCTGCCATTTCGCTACGCATTTTGTAATCGTTGTCATGTCTAAACTGTGTTTTATGTTAACAAACTCTTTTATTATTATGATTATTATTGTGTTTCAGTCTAATGCCATCACTGACACTTTTCCTTCTTTTATTTAAATTTAAAATATATAAAATTATATGATGTGTTGCAATGGCATGATTTATTTATAAAATGAACAACTTGCTGGAGACAACTGCTTCGAAAATTTGATCACTGGTTTATTACTTGAAGCAGCTAAATTAACTGCGTTACGAATTGCTACGGATTCAGCAAAGAATCCATAGAAAACAATGACGTATTTCTTAATTGATTTAGGATTGAAACCTTAAAAGAAATATTTCATGCTGATTTTCCTTATTTTCTTTGGTTCTGTTTAAACCACGAAATGTAACTGGCTTTGCTTGATGCCGCTGTATTTTAGCTGATGATTTGGGTATTTTACAAAAGATTAATTTTTTTCCCCGATTGTAACGATTAATTTTTTTTTCTTTCGTCGTGCATATTGAATTGCAGACGATTTCATCGTAGAATTACTAACATAGAATTTGATATACATTAATTTCGTTTATACCGTGGGAATACTTTTGTTTCAAATTTTTTATTTTGATTTAATTTTGGCTGTTACATGAATTCAATGTCTCGATAAAATTACACATTTACTACATTAAGAGTAATTGAAATATTGTTAATCTTATCTTGGGAAAAATAATTGGAAAATCACGAAAGTATCTTCTTTAATTGTTTTAAGAGTAATGCTGTTGATGTGTTTCAATATCTGACGTTTCAAAATATTTTATATTTTTCCTATCGTGTCTTTTAAATATGTGGAAATTTTAAGTTGAGTATTAATAAAAATATAATAATAATTTTTTTTTAAAAAAATTTGTACTTCATTAAATTTTGTTGAGCTAATAGTTCACCATTCATTTCGTGTTCAAGAACATTTGAAATATGCTTTAATAACTAAATTTACTTGTACTTAACAAATGTAAATACCAACAGGATGAATGTTATGAAGATAGATTTCACTATCTCATGTTTTATTTTTCACAATTCCCTAAAAATCATTTTTACTTTATTTCCAGAAAGGAATGTTTATCCTGATCTACTTTTTTTTATCGCCGAATACTTATTGAAGGATTCCAAAATAAGGTATGGTATCGTGTTTTTCTTACATACCAAATTTTATAGTTCGTTCCAAATAGCATTTTCATTTATAGATAGAAAAGCATAGAATATGTAATTCAATTTTGAGATATTAATTAATGGGAAGAAACGATTCATTGTTACAGAATTGGGAATCAGAGAAATTAGTTTTGAAAAAATCAAATGTTATATTGATATTTAGTTGGAAGTAATAACAATTTCTTTTATGTTTTTCAGTATTAACAAAGTTAAACGTCTTATTTACCTAAAGGTTCAAAATAAATGGACGAGATCACGAACTGCACATAATATTTTTTTCACTATGCCTTCGAATGTTTCTTTAAAATGTAAAGGAAATAAATTTGTTGAAGTTCAGAGCAGTTTGTAGACTCAGTTTTTATATATGGCATATCCTTGCTGACTATCAAAAGTATGGAGTTTGATACTTGTCGTATTTTCTGTGATTTTCCTTGATATGAACCAAAAATATTCTTACCGTTTTGTCGATGTCATTCGATTTCTCGTTCGTTTTAAATATCATTTGACATCGTAATATGGTTATGTGACTGGCGTAGTTCTTTCAAAATTCGGTAATTACCAAAGTGTGAGATTGTTTATTTTTAAAAAGAAAATAAATACAAACGATATAATTTTAGAAATAATAAAAATTTCGTAATTATGCATAAGTGCTCGGTTTTATCAGAAAAAGGAATAAAATTAATGTGATATTGTATTTTTTTTTTTGCGTTTGCAATAGTTATTTAGAAGTTTTTGGTGCGAAACTAAGATATCTAATTTGACTTCTACGGTGTTATTATGTATTATTATAAGCCTTGTTAGGAAATAAGTACTAAGTCATACGAGAGAAAGTGCACGCTGTACAGCAATCATCCAAAAATATATTACGAATATCTAGATAAATAATTTTTGGAAGCGTAAACAATGCTTATTGAAAGAAGTGCTATGTTTCACGGAAAATTTTGTTATTCATAAAAAATACAAATGAGGAAACAAAACACACATTTCTTTTTTCATTCCTGATGAAAAAATGCTTAATTATGTTAACTAAACATTACTATCAGCAATTGTACGATGACGGGTTCGGATTATTTTTTAAATAGCAAAACAATAGCGGGATTTACATTAACTTACACATTTTGGGCATGTGAATAGTTATATACATAACTTTAATAGTTATATACATAACTATATAGGATATTTTGAATAGTTATAATACATAACTTTAATATTCTTTTTGAAGCTGAATTTAAACTACTAACGAATCCATGTTAGAATCATATTGAAATTTAATATTCAAATGATACAATATGAATTATGAGAATAAAATAGCGTTTGAAACTCATTTACTTCAATATGTTTTTTGCAAATCTTGTAAACGAGAGGATTGGTGATTGTTTGAACTTAAGTTAGCATAAATAATTTGTTTAATAAAACGCAGAAGAATTTGCACAATCCGTGTAAAATTTTGTGTAGAAAAAGTTCGAATGCAGTGTGCTTTATGCGTTGCGTATTTTTCCCATGTTAAGTTCGTTGTTTTTTCCTGTGTTTTACTGAAATTTCGAAATTTTATGTTGAGGATATATATATATATATATCGTCTTCTTGGAATTTCGTTGCGGATTATTTAGTGTAAAGGTATCGTATTTCAGTACTTAATTCGATATAGACTAATGACATCTTCAATTATATAACCACGCGGGGGCGTGATAACCCTTTCTGGGGGAAACGAGCATATCGTAAAGCTGAAAATAAAAAAGATATTTAAAAAAAATTATTAATTTACTGAAAGGAAACAAAACAAAATATATTTTTACTTTATAAAAAGTAAGACACATGACCCGATAAATTACAATTGTATAATATACTTACAAATGTATCAGAACTGCTCAATATGTTAGGTAATTAATTTATCAATAGAACTAGTTTAATAATTACTAATTACACTCCCATACGCTTGTCATATACAAAATTTAATACTTATCTCGATAATTTGTACGGTTTATAATTTGAGTAGTATTGCCGTTTTTGCGACAGAGTATATTATTGAATTCAATGCGTTGTTATTGTATTGAAGGGGGCTCGATGAAAACTATGATTGAAAACTGCATCGCAAACATTGAAAGTTAGAGAAGCACTGCTCTAAGTTGTTCAAAATACGTGCCCTGGACAAATCCCAAAAAGTTAGGAACTTTTTTTTATATGCTCTACCTTTTTTTTTCCCATTTGCATTTTTGCGCCGTCCCCGATTTTTCCAGACAAGAATAAAAGATTCAAAGAAGGAAAGAATAATAAAAAAAAGAAGGAACTGATGGTATAAAATAAAAATGAAAGTTGCAGTAGCCTCCGCATAGATGTCAAGTGTATGTGTGTCCGCCCGTAATATTCTTCCACGGAAACATTCTATCGTGGCTTTCCCCCTTAGCCCGCTTGGAACTGCTTAGATTTTTCCCGTTTTTCCTTCTTTTACTTTTTTTATTGCTTTATTATTTCTATTTTATTTCTAGGGATCCCTTATCTCCGTAGTGGTGTGCGTCATGCAGAAGCCGCTTATTATGTACAATGGTACTTTTCGTCTGTTTCTCTCTTGATCGCTCTAAGCTTTTACCTTTCCGCCCTTTCTCTTCCACTTTTTTTTTATCTCATCTATATTTTGTTGCTGCGGCCACGTGTGAGAAAAGTTTTGTTCGTTTTATTGTTATTGCAACGGGAGTGCAACAGGTGGAAATTGATTCGCTTTGCTTTGGTAGGTTTTGGATTTTATTTTCCCTCTTTATTTTTTCCCCCTGTAAGCTAACGATCGTTTATCTGTAAATGCAATCAGCATCCGAGCGTTAATTATGTACAGTAATGTTACTGGTAAATTAGTAGAGTTTATTTTATCCTCTACTGATAGAGCCTGATCTGGGGCTTCGAACGTCGCAGCGTGTTTCTGACGAAGAAATATTTTGGGCCTTGTTTGTCGGGGATGTATTGGTGAAACGTTTATCGGAACATTTTTGTGATAGGTTCCTTTTGTTTTTTTAAACCTAGTTAAAAGTTTTTGTTTCTCGTTCTACTGCTGATAAAGTTCATTATGTTTTCTGGTATTCACCCGTTACTCATTTGAGTGTCATTTTTTATTAAATAATTTTAATTGAAATTATTATTTATCCATTCTTAAAATATATAATAGCTAGTTTCTGTTTCAATAACCTTAAAAAATTAAGCTCGTCGTATCTTATTTGAATGTTGCAGTTTTTATCATATGTAATTTTTTTTTCGAAGAGTCAAATTAATTACTAACTTAAGGGACACAGTACGATTCGATTGGCAAAAGTTCGAGAAAAGTTTTTTAGCACAAATAATTATGTGTATAATTTTTGTAATCTCATAAAATTTGAAAGCGCTAAGTTTTTTAAAAATTGATAAGTTATGGTAACTTTTATGTTCGTTTTTATTCACATCCCAATGACATAAAAATTAAACGGATTGATCTCAGAAAGAAAGGGAAAAAAACTGATTTGTCTTCATTTGAAATGCTGGGGTCTTTTTTTCTATTGTACTTGATGCTTTGAAATTTTTTTGTACCTATTGCTAATAGTACATGTAACAAAAGTTGGTATGCATTTTTGAATCAAAGCAATATTTTTTTATAAAAAATAGTTGAATTTAGAATTTGCTCATTTTTAAGGAATTTTCAAGAAGCATTCAAAAAATGTGTATCAATCCTGCTAGCAGTAAACTCATATCGTCTTTTGTTATACATAGCTTGTCGTATTTGAAAATTCCTTCATAGATAAATTTTAAAACTTTTCTTTAATAAATTAAACGATTAGTATTTGGGAACGAAATCTGTTTTATGTTATCCATATGCGCATTGGTTACAAGCAAAAAAAAAAATTGTAAAAACCATAAAGTCAAAATTTTCGTTTAAATCATACAATGTTCCCTTTAGAAACAAAATTTAAATGTTTGTTAAAAAATCAAAGCTTGCTGTTGGAAAATTCCCTATATTAATGAAAATATAAATGTCATTATACAGCTGAAAGATTTTGATACTGAATATTTCTTAGTTATTTTATTATGAGGTAAAGACAGAGCAAGAGAATTATTTCCAAACGATTCCTCGAGCTATGTATGCATTGATTAAAAAGTATAAAAATCTTTTCTCCTTTGTTAAACTACAGGAAAATGAAAAGTAGGGGGTAGAATTATTACTCGCTATAAATCGTAATTAAGAGGATAATACGTTAAGATTAATTTATATCTCGCTCGTGCTCCCCTTCCCTCCTTAGAAAGATATATTTGAGAAACGATGTTGTTAATAATAATAGTATTACAGTAATAATTAGCATGCACACAAAAATAGAAATTAAACAGTTGTAGTTGCCGTAATAACTTTAAACGTGTCCAATTTTCACGCCTTTACACTTACAGGAAAATTTAGATTTTTGACCTTTGCTTCAAGTTCAGCCGTAGAATCAAAGACCATTGTAGAGGTATTAGTTAAAATTATGTATTCGTCGTATATACTTGTATTCAACTTGCAAAAGGAAAACTTCTTTTACACTTTAAATAATAATTCTCTTCCATATAAGTTGTTACTGGCCGAATACTTATTCAAACTTAATTATACTAATTTTACATCTTTAATTTAAAATAAAAGTAGAAAATACAATTTTT